>MU376331.1:0-72244 GCA_022495205.1 Hypoxylon sp. FL1150 | reverse complement strand
TTAATTATTAATTATTTTTTTTTAATTATTTTTAATTTAATAAAATATTTATATAATGAAAATAAATTTATATAAATTATTATTAATATTATATTAATAATAAATTATTTTATAATTATTATTAATATTATGTTTATTATTATATTTATATTTATATTATAAATTATTATGTAAATCTTATTAGTGAGGATGTTTTAAATTATTTATTTATTTTTAGTTAAATTTTAATGTAATAAATTCTTTATTATTTTAAATGAATTATCCTTTATTTTTTTATTAGTTAAAAAAACTTTGTAATTAAATTATAAATTTAGATTTTTATTATTTATAAAAAATTTATTTATAAAAATAAATAATTTAGTAATAGTGAAATTAATATTAATATAATAGAAACCCTTTTAGATATTTTCTTTTTATTATTAAAATTTTTTATTTAATTTTTTAATTATTTTTTTATTAAGATTTATATATTATATTATTTTTAATATATTAAAAATTACTTTTAATTGGTATATAAAAATAATATATGCGCTATGGGTTTATTATTATATATATTATTATAAAAATATTTCTAAATTAATTTCTATTTTCTTTATTTTTAAACCCTAATTTTTTTAATATAAATGTAAATGTTTTTTCTTATTTATAAATAGGGTATAATTATTAAATAATAATAATGAAGTTATGAATAAATAAATCTTAAATTTAATAATAAATTTTATTTTTTATAATTTTAATTTTTCTAATTTTATAAAAATTATATTAAAGAATCTAAGGGTATTATCTATTTATATATTTATAAAGCCGAAATGATTTTGACTATTTAAAATTAATAAATATAAATTATATATTAATATTATTATATTAAATTATTCTTTGTGATATTTTGAATATATTATTTATTAATAAGTTCTTACTTTTATAATCTTATATAAAAATTTAATTATAATTATAATAATTCTTTTAGGGTAATAATAAATTATTTATAAAAGTAATTTAATTAGAATTATATATTTTAATATTATATTAAATTATGTATATATTTAGATAATATTTCTTAACTAAAAACCTATTTTTTATTTTAAAAGAATAAGTGTAAAAGCGATAATAATATATTAATTAAATTTTTAAATTATTAGTAATTAAATTAAAATAAAATTCTTATTAAAATTATTATGATTTTAAATAACTAATTATACTTTTTTATATAGTATATTTATTATTTTTTTTTTTATTTTATAAATTATTTATAATTTAAATAATTAATTTTTTTTATATTTTTTCTTATTATATTTTTTAAATATAAAAATATTATACTTAATAAATATTTTTATTTTAAAGTTATTAATAATTTTAAATAATTTATTAGATATAATTATTTTTCCCTTTTATTATAATTTAATAATTAATTATAAATTAACATATTTTTTTTTAAATTAAAAATATTTATATATAATTTATATTTTTTAGCTTATTCTTATTTTTTTATGATTATTTATATTACTTTTTTATTATTAATTTTGTAACATTTTTAAAAATATAATTATTTCTTAAATTAATGGTTTTATTAAAATTTTTAGGGTTATAGTAAAATTCCTTTATAATTTTATTTTAATTATATAATTTAATAATAATTATGTAAAAATTTATGAACTTATTATTAATTTTTATTATATAAATTTTATTATTTTAAGCTATAAAAATATAAAATCTTTTCTATTTTTTTTTTTTTTTATATACTTAAACCTTAGATTATAATAGTAAATTTAATATATCTAATATATTTAGGTTATTTATTATAGTAAAAACATTATAAATTTAATATTAAATTTTAAAGATTTATATTTTTTATATTATTTTTTTAATAGCTATTACTTTTATTATTATTAATAATAT
The DNA here is from genome assembly GCA_022495205.1 of Hypoxylon sp. FL1150. Classification (NCBI taxonomy): domain Eukaryota; kingdom Fungi; phylum Ascomycota; class Sordariomycetes; order Xylariales; family Hypoxylaceae; genus Hypoxylon; species Hypoxylon sp. FL1150. Next base: position 70,348 of record MU376331.1, on the reverse strand, counting down.
AAGTAAATTACTATTTAATAATTTAAAGTACATTCTAAAAATTAATAAAATAAATATTAATCTATTTAATCTAATTATATTATTTATAATTTTTATTATTATTTATAAAATATTTACCTGGTTTACTTTAAAGTTTAAATTACCATTAATAATTTCAAAAGTATAATAAAGTGATATATAATATCTTTCTAATTTATCAATTAAATAATATATTTCTATTAAGACTTTTTTAATATTAATATATAAACCCTTTACATTCATAATAAATTCGCCGGTAATAAAATTCTTTTTAATATTAAAAATAATATTATCTAAGAAACTAAAATATATATTAATCTATATGTTATATAGAATATCCCATATATATTTTACTATTATTTTCTTAAAAAATCTTATAACTTAGAAAATTATAATATTATTAATTATATATAAAACTAATTTATTATAAATATATATTATATTAACATAAATATTATAATTAAAATTAATATTATTTTATAAAATAAATTTAAATTATCTAGGAATTAAATTATATATTTAATATTAATAGTAAAATTTAATAACCTTTTCAATTAAAATTTAATTAATATTATTATAACTAGCCCTTTTAGAAATATTACAAGATTATTCTACCATTAGATATCTAAAATATTTATAAAATTATTTTAATCCTTTTTATATTAAATAATAATAAACTATTATATATTTATGATTTTTAAATAAATATTATAAATACCCTTATTTATAAATAATTAGGTAATAATTCCCTTAATAAATTAATATATTTTTTATATTATTAAAATAAATACTAAATTAATTTATATTATATAAATATAAAAAAAATAATATATTTATATTAATAATTTAAAAGGTAATTTTTTTAAAAAAAATTAATATTTTTATTATTTTAATATTATATTTTTCCGGGTTATTATTAAATTTTATACCATATTTTCCGATTATTAATATATCTAATATAATATTTATCTAAATTAATTAGAAAATTTATAATTAATTCATTCCTCTAATTAAAATATTTATAATTCCGATATTTAATATAATACTTTAAAATATATAGGCGTATTAATATTTTAAATAAAAAATATATATTATATTTCTTTCTAACTTATTATAATTTATTAAGGAATTTTTAGTAAAATTATTTAAATTAATTATTAAATAGTAAATTACTTAATTTATTAGTAAGATAATAATGTATTTATTATCCATAGATTTATATATTATTATATATTATATAAAATAAATTATTATTAGGGTTATATTATTATTATCATTAGAATTATAATTTTAAGATAATTATATATTATATTTATCAATTATTTTATTTTTTAATTTTTTATTATTAATCTTATTACTTTTATATTTATAAAAAAATATAATAAAAATAATATTATTATTATTAATATTTTTTATATTTTATATGAAATATTATTAATTAGAATATTTTTTCTTACGCTTAGTAATGAGATGTTTTATTAATTAGCATTTAGGCTTTTTATATATAAAATATTTTTTATTTATTAATTTTTATTTTATTATTTATAAGAAAAGAATTTATAATTACTTTACGGCTAATTTAATATATAATTATTCTTATAAATATGGTTTATTTAATAAATATTATTTTACTTATTAGATAGAAAGTATTAATAATAATTATTTATTATATTTTATAATTAGAATATTAATATCTAAAATTTTTTCAATGGATTAATAATAATAAATTAGAAAGTTTAATATTCTTATATAACGTTAATTAATTTTTTAATTAAATATTATTATATTAAATAATATATACCAAAACTTTTATAAATAAATTAAATTTTATTAATTAAAATATCTAAATATATAAAGATATTTTTATTAAGGTAATCTTTTATAATATTATAAATTATATTATATTAAAATTCCACCATATATATCTATTAATTCTTATTATTATAAAATATTTTTTTAATTTTAATAATTATAATTTTAAATAAAAAATTAATTTTAATTAAATAATTAAAATAAAATTAAAAAACTTTACTTTTTAATATTATTAATAACGCTTTATAATACTAGTAAAATCTTATATTAATTTTATAATATTAATTTTTAAAAATCTTTTTTTTTTCTAAAAAAATATTGTATTTTTTATTATTAAATTTTATTTTTTTTTTATATATTTTATTAAAATTAATAAAATCTTATTCCGATATAACTAATAATATTTTATAATATAATAATATAATTAATAATATTCTAATTATTTATAATCATTATTAATTAAATAATAATAATTATTTTAATATTAATAAGATAATTATTAGGTATTAAGATTATTTAATATTAAGTTACATAAATGTTAATAATATTAAGTATTATTTCAAAATAAATTTTATTATTTTAATAAATTTAGTAGTTTTTTTTACTAAATATTATATATAAACTAAATTTTTATTAAAAAAAAATTTAATCGAATAAATATATATATATTTTATTGTAATATTATTAAAATATCATAAAAATTTTTTACATATTACTAATACTTTTAATTTTTTTATATAAAATATAAATTTATATAGAAAAATCTATACCCCATGTTAATTAAAATAAATAATAATATTATTTTAAAAGTTCTTAAGAAATGTAATAAAATATTTTTTTTTTTAATCAATAAAATTATATTAAAATAATTTCTATAATTTTTTATCTATTTAATAATTATTATATATATAAAAACTTTTTATTATATATATTATTAATATAAAAAATTTAAAGTTTTTAAAAATATTAATATTTTTACTAAAAAATTTTTTTTTAATATAATTATTTTAATTTTTTTTATTAATATTTTTTATTATAAAAAAAAAATAATATATTATTATAATATTATTATTTATAATAAAATAATTATTTTTAAAATAAAAAAATAAAAAAAATAAAAAAAAATAATAATAATAAATAAAAATAAATATATAAAATTTAATTATCCTAATAATTATTCTTATTATTAGATAATTTATAATATAAATATCAAATAAAATCTATATAAAAATAATATTAATAGTATAATTTTTTTCGCATAATAAATATATATTTAAATTATTAATAAAAATATTAAAATAAAAATATATTTTATTATTGTTAAAATTAATAATATTATTGCTTTTTTATATATAATAAATATAATTATTATAATTTTATATCTTATAATAATTAATAATATTTAGATTAATATATTATATTTTTTTAATAAATAAATCTAAATTAATTTATATTTTTATAATAATTATGAAATTTTTAAATAATAAATTTATATATCATTTTTTCTTATTTAAATTAATAATAATTAATCTCGTGATAAGCTAATAAAAATATCATAAGGTAAAATCTAATATCAATTATTTTAAAATAAATTAATAATATATAATCTTATAATAAATTAATAAAAACGCTATAAAATTAAATTTATTACTAATTATATTTAAATGAAATTTTTTATTACTTTATAATTAATTTATCAATCAATTACTAATTAATATCAAAAGACAAAATCTTCATAAATAATATACTCATAAAAAAAAAAATCATTACATAATAATAATGCAAATATAATATATATAATTAATCTAAATCTATTTTAAATAAATAAATTATTAAAAGTAGCTTATATAATAAGTTATAATCACATGTTAATCACATGATTATAATTCTAACATTATATTAATTAAAAATATTTAAAATATATTTAAATATATTTTTTTATGAATATTTTCATTTTATTATATATAAATAATAAAATTATTATAAAAATAAAAAATCATTTTATTCATAATAAAATAAAAGATAAATTATAAAATATTAATCTTAGAAAATAATGAATTTATTACTAATTAATTTATTATAAATTTATTAAAATTAAATAAAAATTATTTAAAATTATATAATATATTATTTATTAAAAATTAATAATATTTTATTATAATTTAAATAAATTAATATTTTTATAAATTAATATTTTTATAAATTAATATTTTTATAAATTAATATTTTCATAAATTAATATTTATATAAATTAATAAATTTATTAAAAGATTTTTTAATATTATATTTATATAATAAATTTAATTAATTATATTTTTTTATTAATATTTTTTTTTAATAAAAATATAATATAATTAATATATATATTAAAAAAATTAATTTAAAAATTATGAAATATAATATATATAAAATATATTTAAATATAAAATCTAAAAGTTATATTATTTTAAAAATTTAATTTATAAATAAATAAAGGCTAATTTGCCTTACTAATATATATTTAATATATATTTATAATTAATTATTTTTTTTTAATTATATATATATGTAAAATCCTAGTGTTTTATTATATTTATAATCCTTTTATTAATTCGTATTAATAATCTTTTTAAATTAAAAATAATTTATTTAATTTAAATAATAAGAAAATTATAAATTATAATTTAATTAATTATATATTTTATAATTATTTTTATAAATTATATATTTATAAAAAATATTATAAATTAAATTTTATTAATAATAATTTTCATTTTTTATATTAATAAATATTTAAGTAATTTTTTCATATATTTATTATAATATAATTTATAAATATATATATTTTTTTTAAATAATTTAATTATCTAAGCGGAAATTAATTATAAATTAATTATGTTAAAAACTTAAAAGTAAAATTCCATTAAAAAATCTTATTTATATATTTTTATATCGTATTAACCTTATAATTAATATAAATTAAACGATAAAAAATTAAGGTTTTTATTATATTTATTTAATTAATTAAATTCAATTAGCATGGATTAAGATTTGAAAATTAAAATTATCAAAATCGTTAAAATCGTTAATTTTAATACGATTTAATTTAATCGATTTATTTAATTGAATTATAATAATTTTAATGTTATATTTTATATTAAAATAATTACTAAATTAAATTCTTTTTAATGGTATAAATTACATTTAAATATAATTTAAATTAATTATTATATATATCGATTTTAAAAGGGAATTATATATATTAATTTTAAATAGAAAAAAATTAAATATAAGCTTATATATCGAAAATTATCGAATTTAATATTAATTAAATTCATTTAATTATAATAATTAAATTATAATAATTTAAATATTAAAATTAATATTAAAATAATTATTAAATTAAACTTTTTTTTAATAATATAAATTACATTTAAATATAATTCGAATTAATTATTATATATATTAATTTCGAATAAAAAAAAATTAATTATAAATTTACATATTAAAAGTCATTAAATTTAATATTATTTTAATTAAATTTAATTATAATAATTAAAATATAATAATTTAAATTTCAAATTTAATATTAAAAAAATTATTAAATTAAATTTTTTTTAACGATATAAATTACATTTAAATGTAATTTAAATTAATTATTATATATATTAATTTTAAAAAGGCTTACCGCTCATATTAAAATTCATTAAATTCGATATTAATTTAATTAAATTTAATTATAATAATTAAATTATATTAATTAAAATAATGCGATTTATATTAATAAAATCGCTAAATTTAATGCTTTTAAATAATATAAATTATAATAAATTATTAATAAAACTAATTAAATTATTATTAAAAATATTATCGTATTAAAAGCGATATTGCTAATGAGCAATAGCCTCATTGCGCCTTATATATGACGTAACATACCCCCTAGCTCTTGCAATTTTATCTTTAAAAGTTACACCTCTATATGTCGGAAGATCTAGCCATACTTTGCCTCTTTTTACAAAAGGCACTGGCAATTAATTATTTTACTCAGCCCTAAAATCGGTGCTTCTGCTAGGGCTCAAACCCTCAATTTTAAAAATATACTTATTTATCATAGCGTAATTCGCAATGAAATATAAGTATAACCGTTACGCCAATCGGGCTCATAACTATTACGTTAAAAGCGATATTACTAATAAGTAATAGTTTTATTACGCTTTATATATAACATAATAAATATTAATTTTGAAAATATATATATAAAATGAAAATTCATTATAAGCTTAGCGCGTATATTAAAATTATTAATTAAATTAAATTAAATTATAAAAATTAATTTAATTAAATTAAATTATAATAATTAATTTAAATTAATTAATTTATAAAAATTAATTTAATTAAATTGATTTATTTTAATTAATTTATTTAAATTAAATTATTTAAATTAAATTATAATATTTAAATTATAATATTTAATTTATAATATTTAAATTATAATATTTAAATTATAAATTTTTAATTATAATATTTAATTTATAATAATTTAATTATAATAATTAAATTAAATTAAATTAATTTAATTTAATTAATTTAATTCGATTAATTTAATTCGATTAATTTAATTCGATTAATTTAATTTAATTAATTTAATTTAATTAAATTATAATATTTTAAATTATAATATTTTAAATTATAATATTTTAAATTATATTAATTCGATTATAATATTTAATTTATAATAATTTAATTATAATAATTTAATTATAATAATTAAATTAAATTAATTAAAATCATATAATTTATATTAAAAATTCGTTTAATTTAAAACTTTTAATTAATATAAATTATAATATAATTATAATTAAATTAATAGAAATATTATTATATATATATAATGAAAATTAAAATATATATTAAATTATTTAATAAATAATATAAATATTAATAAATTTATATAAATAATTTTAATATAATAATTTATATTAAATTAAAATAAATAATTAAATCCGAATAATTAAATTATAATATAAATAATTAATTACCCTTAGTTTTTATAATTTCGTAATATTATAAATAATTAAATTTAAATTTAAATAAAATTATTCTTTTAAAAAATACGGATTAATTAATTAAAAATTAAATTTTAATATTTAATTTATTTATTTTATAATTATAAGATTATTTATAATTAAATAATTATAAAATAAATAAATTAAATAATTATGATATTAAATTTACTTTTTAAAATAATTAATTAAATTTTAAATATTTAAATATTTAAATATTTTAATTTAAAAATTAAAAGAAATAAAAAGCTTTTACGATATTAAAAAAAGCCTCCTGCAAGGAAAATTTTTTCGGGAATATATTAAAAAGTAAAAAAAGCAAAAAAAAAGCTCTTAGGTTAGATCGAATCTCCGATTTATTTATTTGCTTAATAGGTTGGGGGTTTGATTCGGATTATGAGCTTTTTTTCTGCTTTTTTTGCTTTTTAATATATTCCCGAAAAAATTTTTATTTTATTATAATTTAAATAAATTATTATTCTTATAAATTAATAAATTTATTAAAAAAAATTTTAATATTATAATTTTTTATTTAAAAAATAAATAAAAATAAAAATTTAATAATATTATATTTATATAATAAATTCAATTAATTATATTTTTTAACCGATATTTTTCTTCAATAGAAATATAATATAATTTTTCTAAATTAAAAATAATTCATTTAATTTAAATAATAAAAATATTATAAATTATAATTTAATTAATTATTAATTTTATTATTATTCTTATAAATTATATATTTATAAAAAATATTATAAATTAAATTTTATTAATAATAATTTTTATTAATTATATTAATAAATATTTAATTAATTCTTTAATATATTTATTATAATATAAATTATAAATATATTATTTTTCTAAATATTTAAATTATACTTCTAATATATTAAATTAATTATATATAATTCAAAATATAAAAAATATAAAAAGAAAATTAAAAGAATTAAATAAATTAATTATTTTAAATTATATTTAATTTATTATAAAAATAAATATAAATAATATTATAAAATATAAATTTTATGATAATTATTATATAAATAAAAAACTAATGTATATATTATAAAATATATATAATTTAAAAACAAAATTAAATAAAAATTCTTTCCATTTAAATTATTTTTTTAAAATTATTAATAAATTTTTTTATAATATTAATTAATATAATAATAAGAAATTTTATATTTTACATTTTATAATTAAAATAATTTTTATAGAAATATATAATAATAAATATCATTTTAATAAATATAAAATAATAAAAAAATTAAAAAAATTTATAATTTTTTAAAAATTATATTTCATTAAAAAATATATTTAATATTATCCGGCTTATAAATTAAATAAAATATCCCATGAATAATTACATAGAAATTATCAATTTATTTAATTAAAAAACTTATTATTAATGTAAATTATTATTATTAATTTTATTATTAAATTTATTATTAATCTTTTAAGAATATTTGATTAAAAAATTCTTTAATAATTTAAAAAAAATAAAAAATATTATAATATATATAATATAATAATAATAATAATATATTTTATTTTAAAATAATTAGTATTAATCCTTAATTAAAAATATTATATAATAAAAAAATAAATTATAATATTTATTATATAATTTTTATTAATAAATTAAAATATTCTTAAAAAACTTATTTTAAATTATAATAAAAATTTTATTGTTAATTTTTAAAAAGATATTTAAAAGATATTTAATATTTATTTATTTATAATAATTATATATTATTTTTAAATTAATAGCTTTTTTAAATAAAAAAATTAAATTATTAAAATTATAATACGTTATTATTATTTCATTTAATTTAAATCGAAATAATTAAATATTATTTTATTATTATAATAAAATTTAAATAATATATATTTTAATAATATTCAATTTTTTTTTTCATAAATAATTATTTAATTATAAATTACTAAGACTATTAAATTTAATTACAAATAAAAGTATTTTTGAATTTAATAATATTTAATTTATATATAATTATTTATATAAAAATATATAATTAATAATAAATTTTATAATAATATAAATTAAATATTATTATAATATAAAATATAAATTATAAGAAATTATAATTAAAAATATAATATATTTTAAATTATATAAAAAATATTATTTATTAAAAAAATTATTAAGAAAATTCTCTTAATAATAAATTAAATTTTAGTAAATAGAAAAATAAATTAATTATTTTATTTATTAATTAATATTACCTAAGAATTTTAAAATTTATTTAATTATATTTATTTACCATTTATTTTTAAAATTAAACCTAAAAAAATTAAATTTATTTAATAAAAATATATTATTTTTAAAATTAATTAAAATAAAATAAAATTTCGATAAAAAAAATATTTATAAAATAAAAATTATTTTTAATTATTAATTTAATTATATAAAAAAAAGATTTAAATATTTATTAAAATTAAGATTAATATATTAATTTAGCTTTATATATATATATATTAAGTGTTAATTGAATCATATTTAATTAATACCTTTTAATTAATAATCAATTAAAATCTAAGATATTACAATTATTTCGCTTTTTGTATATGTAATTATCGCCAGCTCTAAGCGTATCATTCGATATGGCTTCAGACCTTGTCCTCTGACATTGATCAATGTCAGAGGACAAGGTCTGAAGCCATATCAAATGATACGCTTAGAGCCGGCGATAATTGCGTATGCGAAAGCAAAGTAATTGCAATGTCTAAAAGATGTAATTACTGATTGAAAGGTATCAATTGAGCGTGGCTCAATTGACACCTAATATATACACGTACGGAGCCGGATTAATGTGTTAATCCTAACTCCGACAATATCAATTAAATGAAAAGAATATAATTATAAAAATAATTTATAATTAAAAAAATAAAAATTATATTATTCTTAGGAATTAATTAAAAATTATTAAAAATAAAAAAAAAAATATTAATTTATTAAATAAAAATAAAAATTTATATTATAAAAAAAATTAAGTTATTTAAAAAAATTATAAAATAAAAATATAAATTATTAATATTATATTTAAGCTATTAAAAATAATAGAATTTTCTTAGTTATAAAAAATTCTAATATAAATTAATAAAAAAATTATAAATATAATAAAATATTAAAATTTTATATATATATATAATTAAAAAAAATAATTAATTATAAATATATATTAAAATATATGCTAATAAAATAAATTAGCCCTAATTTATTTATAAATAAATTTTTAAAATAATATAATTTTTAAATCTTATATTTTATTATGTTTTATATATATTATTTTTCATAGTTTTTAGATTAATTTTTTTAATATATATATTAATATATTATATAATTTTTTATTTTTTTTTGCTTTTTACATTTAAATAAATTTATATATTATTAGATATTAAAATGTAATTTTTTAATATAATTTTTTATATTTTAATAATAACATTTAAAAATATTTATATTTAATTATATATTTATAATATAAATTAATAAAAGAATTATAAATATAATAAAATATTAAATTAAATTAAAAATTATATTTATATATATAATTTAAAAAAACTAATTAATTAATATATATTAATAAAATAAATTAATTTTAATTTATTTATAAATTAAATTTTCAATATAATATAATTTTTATATCTTATATTTTATTATATTTTATATATTTTATATTTCATAATTTTTAAATTAATTCTTTTCATATATATATTAATTTAATTAATTTATTATTAATTTATTAATTCTAATAATTATTTATTTTTTTTATTTATAATATTATATATATTTATTTAAATGTTTTATTTGAATTAATATTTTTATTTAATAATTAAAATTAATTATTTTTTTTAAAAAATATTATAATAATATAATTAATATATTTAAAAGAATTTAATTTTATTATTATTATTTAAAATATTTAATATAAATTAATAAAAAAATTATAAATATAATGGAATATTAAATTAAATTGAAAATTATATATATATATATAATTAAAAAAAAATCAATTATAAATATATATTAATAAAATAAATTAATTTTAATTTATTTATAAATTAAATTTTTAAAATAATATAATTTTTAAATTTTAAATTTTATTATATTTTATATATATTATATTTTATAATTTTTAGATTAATTTCTTTAATATATATATTAATTTTTTTATTTTTATAATAATGTTTTCGATTTCTTTTTTCTAATAAAAATTACTTTTTAATTTAAATATTTTAAAAATATTTTCATATTTTTTTTTTAATTTTTTTTAATAAATATTCGGAAGAATTTTTCATTTTAATCATAAATATTAAATTTTTTAAATCCATATAGAAAATCTTATAATAAATTCTCTGGTTTTTAAAATGAATAATTATTTTAATTTATAAATTTTAAATTAATATTTTAAAATAATTAATTAATTATTTAATAAAATTACTTTAAAATATTTTTAAAAATAATTTATTATTAAAATAAATTAAATATATTTTAAAATATTTTTAAATAATATAAAAATATTATTTAAAATTTATATTTAATTTATTTATATTATTAAAATATTTCGCAAAAAAAATAAATTTATTAATTTATTATAAATATGAAAGAACTATTAAATTAAAAAATAATTTTAATACGAATTAATAAGGGGATTATAAATATAATAAAGCACTAGGGCTTTACGTACGTATATAGTTAAGAAAAAATTAATTATAAATATATATTAAAATATATATTAATAAGAAAAATTAATTTTAATTTATTTATAAATTAAATTTTTGAAATAATATAACTTTTAGATTTTATTTTTAATTACGCTTTATATATATTATATTTTATAATTTTTAAATTAATATTTTTAATATATATATTAAATTTATAATATTTTTATAAAATAAATATAAAAAAAATATTTATAAAAAAATATATTTATAAAAAATAAAATAATTAAAATTAAAATTATTTTATATAATTTTCATTATAAATTTATAAATTTATAATAAATAAATAATTATAATTTAATCAAAATAATATAAAAAGATCGGGGAAAAAAATAAAAATATTTAATATATATAATTTTATTTTATTATATATATATATATATATATATATATATATATATATATATATATATGTAAAATATTAAATAAATAAAAATTCTTTTTTATAAAATATAAATATATAATTTATGAAAAAAATTTAAAAGATTAATAAATTAATTAAAAATAAATTTTATATAATAAATGTAAATTTTTATTATTCATTAGAAATTTCTTTTATAAAATATAAATTTATAATTAATTTTAAAATAATAAAATTTAAAATATTAATAAATTAATTGAAATATTTTTCTAATATAATAAAATATAAATTTTTATTTCTTTTAAATTATTTAATTAATTATGATTAATAAAATTTAATTAATTTTCAATTAATATTAATTAAATAAAATAATAATAAAATAATAATATAATATAATATTATAAATGAATTTAAATTAATATTTATATTAAATATATAAAAAAAAATTTAAATTATATAAAATTATAAAATATATAATCTTTTATTATTTTATTATATTTATAATTTTTTTATTAATTTATATTAATATAAAATTAAAAATATAAAAAATATATAAATTAAATATTATATAATAAATTTTTATATATTTATATTATATATTTAATATTATTTTTATTATAATTATATATTAATTAATATAATAAAAAATAATTAAATTTAAATAAATATATTAATTTTAATAATATTATTAATTATTTTTAGAAAAATATAAATATTATAATTATTAAGTTTTTTTATTTATATTTTTAAAAATTTTTATCGGGAATTTATTTATATCCGTATATATTTTAAAATTAAAAATAATAAAATTTTATTTTTATTTAAAAAGATCACATTTTAATAATTTTATAAAATTAATTATAATTTTTTAATAATTAATATTATTTAAATATTAATTTAATTACGTTTTAAATAAATTAAATTATATTATAATACGATATTTATTTTTCTAATAATATTAAATTTAAAATATTTTAAAATATTTTCTTAGATATTATAAAATATAATTTTATTAAATTTTTATTATAATATTTTATATATAAATAATTTTATATTTAAATATTATATAATAATATAATTTAATTTATTTAAATTATAATTAAATTAATAATTAAATAATTTTAATTATTAAAAAATTAAAATTAATTTTATAAAATTATTAATTTATAAATATAAAAAATATAATAATTAAATATAAAATCTTATTATTTCCGATTTAAAAATATATACGGATATAAATAAATTCCCGATAAAAATTTTTAGAAATACGAATAAAAAAATTCTAATTATTTAAATACGAAAAATTAAATAAAAAATTTAAATTTTAATATTTAATAATATATAAATTTATTTAAATATAAAAAATAAAAAAAATAAAAAATTTTAATTATTAAATTATTTAAAAAATAATATTTATTAATAAATTAATTAAAAATTTAAATCTTATTTAAATTAAAATTAATTAATTTAAAAAACCATTCATAAAAAAAATTTCGATATAATATTTTAAGTTAAAACTTAGGCATTATTCTTCAAAGACCAGGCGTATTTTCGAATGAACCACCCGAATAATAGGGAATCTTTCGATCCGATGCTTATTGAATATAAGATAGCAATGTTAATAATAAATCTAGTTACATCCAGATCTCGCCGTTTGTATGCCTGTATATTCGTCTTGCGTGCATTGCACCTCTCGACGATGCTCCTTCGTGAATCTGTATCATCACTCGCTGAGATCAATGTGAACCTATCCATCATAGAACCGTCATCTGAGCCTGACTTGCAGTTCCTGCACGTCGAATCTAGTCATTCCGAGCTCTCGTATGAGATGATTGTGCTAGGTCGTATTGAAACTTGATGGCGGGTGCATGAAATGATCATGCTTCGCGACCCCGGGGTCCAAGAGCGTCTCTCCCGCAAAAGGATAGTAAGATTGCATGTCGTACCAGGACTCCGTGATATCAAGTCGTATGACTTATTCGTTGTCGGTGGCATTAAGGATGAGCTTGCCCTTGTTGTCATGTTGTTCCGTAAACACAGCCTTATGGAGTTGGGATCGTCGCTGGGTGTGGAAGTAGTCGAACTATATCTAGCTCTATTCGGGTAGGTAGAGCTATCTGAGGGTTGTTGTGACATTGTGCTTTCTATCTCTGCAGGTGTATTAGTCGTGACGACTGCGCTTAAAATTGCGACGACAGTTGTAGCGAATCCTTCCGAAACGTGGGATTTCATACTTAGTTGATCAAATGAGGCCGTAGGTGTAGGTACACCGTTGGACGTAGGCGCACGTTTGCTCCAGGTAGGAGGCTGTATTTTCAAATGTGGTGAACAACTCGTCACGGAGTCAATGGTCCTATTTGTCGAGGACGGTCTGTATCCTGTAGGTGGACATGGAAAGGTTATTGCTGCCAGCATATTAGGAAATCCGCGCGACTCTGGTGCCAACGAATCTATCGGCGCTGCTAGACTTGACTAGGATCCGGTCTCTGTGCTGAGCAATAGATCTCGATGGGAGGGAGATTTGCGTTCCGAGGATTGCTTTCTTGAACATACACTATCCGAGTGAATAGTTCGAGAAGATGACCTTAGTGGTATGCCTGTCGTAAATCTCCTCCATGAAGTTGTTTCTAGCCGCTCTTGGAGACTGGCTTCCGGCTCTAAAAGCATAACGGGAGAAGGCTGCGATCTGGAGCGGGAAAGGTGTTTGTACTGGTAAGGTATGGATATTGTGACGTGACTATACCCGTCGGTCGTCTTTCCTGCTATCGTATTTCGAGGAAGACGCGAAATCGACTGGACGTGAGTCTTGACTCTCCGGTCCTTCCTTAAAGACTTTGTTGACCATCTCCTGGCGTCGTTTAGCTTACTGACACCGAGGCGGCTTTCAGACGATGTATGAATGCGCAAAGATGGTCCCGTCATACGGAAAACTTTGGCAAGTTCACGCAAATCGTCCACACCTGCTTCTCCCAAGGGCGGTCTCACGTGAATCATATGTGAATCATATCTTGACAGATTTATAAACTCGTTGTTGGCCACTAGGATATTGGAGCTTGACTGGGAGCGAGGAAGGCGATGTAGCTGCCGCTCTCCCAACATAGGCGTCTTTCTCTTCACGATATACAAAAACCTGGGCAGATCCAATGCGATTGGTAGGAGGGAGCCAGTTCGCGGTGAAGCGTCATACACATCAGCATCTTGGCTTGCTATAACCACAGGACCTCCGCTGATAAGGATAGGATGTTCTGCACAAAAGATCAGACCCCGCAAGTAAAGAACTCGGGCATCGATAAGATTGATGCGGCAAACAGCAGGGTCTCGTGTCCAATTGGGGTTTCTAGGAGCGATCTATATATATAAGTAGATTCGGATACACTAACGGCGCAGACTTAGACTGGCGGTTTCGGCTTCAGCTCGCTACCTATGTAATAATGGTTCCTGCTTCTCATCTCCAAATTCCAATACGCACCTACCTTTTCCTTGGACATTAGTTCTATGAGAACCTTGTTAGACGAGATTCGAGTATGGTAAAAAATCTGTCACGTCAAATAGCTGTCGAACAAGGCCTAGCTCGTTTTCGTTGTTGTTGTTGTGGTTGTTGTATTATCCTAGGAGAGGCAAAGTGCAGGCGAGAATCTGCATTGCCTATGTTGTCTCGGCTGTATGTAGACTAGAGTGATAGAGATGCGTAAATCGGGGAGATCATGGTTAGTTGCATATTTCTCCATGGAAAGGTTTGCACTTAAAGTGGTAGAAGCGTGTACAAAGTTTGCTTAAAATCATATATGAAATTATGAGTCTGGCAAGGGCTGGCTGCAACTTGTCCATAACTGGAACCAGAGCCGTTGCTTAGGTACTCGCTACCAATTACACAACACGACGGTATCAGCCTTGGTTATTCTCCCCACCGAGCCAGTCTGTCCTTAAGCTCTAGAAGGTCGAGAGTATACCAATACAACGCCGCAACCGCCACAACTCTATTAATGCAACGAATCTTTCCAACTCCTAATCTCGATCTCGCCGTGGTAGTTTGAACCACGTCTGCGACGTCGTTATCGTTGTTACGCTTGCAGGGTTGGCGACTGACATAGCTATACTGATTTCGACGCAACAGGGGATTGGGCTAAATATTCAAGGCCTACTGACGACATGGACTACGAAGCCTTGAAGGAGCAATGGAGTGAGGTCGAGGATCGCGATGGAGTTCGCTTAAGCTGGAATGTTTTCCCCAGCTCTCGAATGGTGAGTCTTCCCTTTTCGTGCTTGCATGCCTACTAGGGATTCTGAATTTGCTATAAGCACAAACGAGTACTAATATTCCGCATAGGAAGCCTCTCGCCTCGTTGTCCCCATTGGCGCGCTTTACACCCCTTTAAAAGAGAAACCGGATACTCCTCTGCTGCAGTTTGAGCCTGTGACCTGCAAGCAGCCATGCCGCTCCGTCTTGAATCCCTTCTGGTCAGTCGCGATATTTTCCTTTGGGTGCTTCCGTAGTCGCTACTCCCAATCGCGAAGCTGACGACAAGTAGTCAAGTCGACGTTCGAGCACGTCTATGGATTTGCCCATTCTGTCTCTCGAGGAACCCCTTACCGCCCCATTATAAGGACATTACACCCAATGCTATACCACCCGAGCTGCACCCGTCCAATACAACGATCGAGTATAGACTCTCTCGGCCAGCTCCTAGTCCGCCTATCTTCCTCTATGTTGTCGACACCTGCCAGGAGGAAGACAGTCTTTCGGCCCTCAAGGAGTCCCTTATTATGAGCTTAAGCCTTCTCCCAGAGAATGCTCTGGTTGGCTTGATTACTTACGGCACTATGGCAAGTCTTCCTGCTGCTCTTCTAGTTGACTTGCTTGCTGACGTGAACCAACCCTTAGGCTCAAGTTCACGAGATTGGGTACACCGAATGCGCCAAGTCATATGTCTTTCGTGGTAGTAAAGATTATTCCGCCAAGCAGGTCCAAGAGATGTTAGGCCTACTCGCTCCCAGCCTGCGTCCCGGGATGCCCCAACAGCAGCCTGGTCGACCTATGCTACCCATGGGGCCAGCCACTAGATTTCTGCTACCAGTTCAGCAATGTGAATTCCAACTCACCAAGATCCTCGAACAGCTGCAGAAGGACCCGTGGCCTGTGGCTAGCGACAGGAGAAACCTTCGCTGCTCCGGTGTTGCGCTCAGTGTTGCTGTCGGGCTTCTCGAATCGTCTTTTCAAAATGCTGGCGGGAGAATCATGCTTTTCGCTGGCGGTCCTGCCACTGAAGGCCCAGGAATGGTGGTTGGTCCTGAACTAAGGGAGCCCATCCGCTCTCATCATGACATTGACCGCGACAACATCAAGTACTATAAGAAGGCACTGAAGGTTAGTCTATTTCCTAGGTTACACACGTAAGCTTGTCCCGGCCTTTAATTTGACGCACAATCTAGTTCTATGATAATCTTGCGAAGCGGACGGCCCACAACGGCCACATAATAGACATTTTCGCGGGCTGTCTCGACCAGGTAGGACTGCTCGAGATGAAAGGGTTGTGTAACTCCACCGGCGGGCACATGATCCTCACAGACAGCTTTACTTCGTCCATGTTCAAGCAGTCATTCATTCGAGTGTTTGAGAAAGACGGCGATGATAATCTACTTATGGGCTTTAATGCCGTTCTCGAGGTTCTGACAACCAAGGAGCTAAAGGTTACTGGTCTGATTGGACATGCCGTCTCGCTAAACAAGAAGTCAACATCCGTGGGGGAGACTGAGTGTGGTATTGGCAATACCTGCTCATGGAAGATGTGCGGTATCGACCCTAATGCTAGTTATGGAATCTACTTCGAGATTGCGAGCCAAGGCGGGCCTACGCAGCATCAGCAGGGCCAGCAGAAAGGTATGATGCAATTCTTGACATATTACCAACATTCTTCCGGGCAATTCCACCTGCGCGTAACTACCATAGCTCGGAACCTCAGCGGACCAGCTGGAGACCCGGCCATTGCCCAATCTTTCGACCAAGAGGCAGCAGCGGTGCTTATGTCGAGAATTGCGGTTTTCAAGGCAGAGGTTGACGACGGACCCGACGTTCTCCGATGGGTAGACCGTATGCTTATCCGATTATGCTCTCGCTTTGCCGATTATAGGAAGGACGACCCTTCATCGTTTAGGCTGGAGAAGAACTTTACCCTCTATCCTCAATTTATGTTCCATCTTCGTCGAAGTCAGTTCCTCCAGGTCTTCAACAACTCGCCCGACGAAACAGCCTTCTACCGTCACGTGCTGAATCACGAAGATGTCAGCAATTCTCTTATTATGATACAGCCCACTCTTGATTCGTACACATTTGACCAAGATGGTGGGCAGCCAGTCCTGCTGGACTCGACCTCGATACAACCTACGCATATACTATTGCTAGATACCTTCTTCCACATCTTGATCTTTCACGGAGAGACTATCGCGGAATGGAAGAAGGCCGGTTACCAGGATCAAGAAGGATACGAAAACTTTGCGGCTCTGCTTGAACAGCCGAAAGAGGATGCGAGAGTAAGCTGAACTATCTGCCCTCGTTATACGAGCTGGATACTAACAGAAGTAGGATTTAATTGCCGACCGCTTCCCACTTCCTCGGTTTATTGTTTGCGATGCTGGTGGTTCGCAGGCGCGTTTCTTGCTCTCGAAGCTTAACCCTTCGACTACGCATACCTCTGGGGCCTATGGCGGTGTGGGTGCGCAGACTGCGCAGACCATCTTTACTGACGACGTGTCGCTGCAAACGTTCATGGATCATCTTATGAAGTGAGTAATGAGATTCCCCGGGCCTTAGCTGAATAGACTAACAAAGTCATTATAGGTTGGCGGTCAGTGGTACAAATTAGTCGCGGTAAGGATGACGATGCACTAAGCAATTCTTGTCCCCAGCACCTACCTAGCTTTCCGAGTAGACAGATAGCAATGATAATACAATACTAAATGCAACACTGCCTCTTATATTCATAATCCCCCCTCCCCTGACACTAGTTGGCTTTTTTGGATGTGAGGAATACGATCAGTACATGCAAGCACCCAACCAATGACCCAATGATACCCTACTGTCCATAATCCTTGGATCTTCTAGAGTAATGATTTATAAAAATCAGCGTTCGTTTTATGGTTCTAATGAGGAGAAGTTATGAAGAGATGATACGCATTTGGCCCTTAGAACGAGAAGGGAAGCGAGAACTTGCCTTACTTGGAACCAATCAAATCTTTCATTAGCTCCACTTTTCCCATTCCCTAGGGCATGTGGGTTGCCGGCCTAGGTACGAAGATACAAACGGCACAATCCGCTCCACCGCCTAGGGTTTTGCAGCCCACAAGTGATTATTCTTCGACATCTTCTTGCAAACTTCTATCTTTCCCTGTAGGCGCCCATTGACCAACGGCTCAGAATATCCTGCCCAAGAGTCTCACACTTTCAATACCCATTCCCCTTGAGACTGCAAATTCGAGCCAAAATGCGTAAGTCTGAAATATTCAATGCCTGATCATGGTGCTTGCATGCAGCTGACCACTCCGCCGGAATATAGCTCCCAAGTTTGATCCCAATGAGGTTAAGGTGATGTATGTCAAGATTCTCTTTATCGCACATCCAGCTTCCTCCGAGAGAGTTACGACAACTGCCGCATGAAGCTGACCTAGCTCTGTAGCCACCTCCGAGCCACTGGAGGTGAGGTCGGTGCCTCATCCGCGCTCGCCCCCAAGATTGGTCCTCTCGGTTTATCGCCCAAGAAGGTCGGAGAAGATATCGCCAAAGCCACTGGTGACTGGGTACGCATACATATGCAAACTTCGTGTGAGGCCCAACACGTCAGACTAACAATTAGCAGAAAGGTCTACGAGTCACCGTCAAGCTTACCATCCAGAACCGTCAAGCCGCCGTCTCGGTCGTCCCTACCGCCTCTTCGCTCATCATCAAGGCACTGAAGGAGCCGCCGCGTGACCGGAAGAAGGAGAAGAATATTAAGCATTCCAAGAGTGTGCCCCTGGACGACATCATCGAGATTGCGCGAACAATGCGATTCAAGTCCTTCTCCAAAGAGTTGAAGGGAACCGTAAAGGAGATCTTGGGAACGGCTTTCAGTGTGGGCTGCCAGGTTGACGGAAGAAGCCCTAAGGATGTCATCGACGACATTTCGAGCGGAGAGATTGATAGTAGGTTTGACCCACGTGCTTTCTTCAGTGCGTGCTGGGCTAGGTACTAACGAGAAATGATATAGTCCCGGACGAGTAAATACGGACCGGGTAAAAAAGGGGCTTCTTTTTTTTCCGCTGCATCTTTCGACAGGAGTTCAGGAATGGCTTGCGATAGTCTTCGCCAACGTACTCTGAATTGAGACGATTCAACCAGTTTTCGGTGCCTAATGATATGTGATCCGCCCCTGAATAGCCGCATGAAGCCTTGCCTACACTCTGAGATAAACCCAGCTCACCATGGTTTATTTCTATTTCGTGTCAAGGAACATTGAAGCAAGACCAATTACTCACCGCGGCATTCTAGCTATAAAGCGTGGATGCTGAGGTCCATCTTATTAGGTTAACATATTCATAGCCGATGCCATGATCCGCTTTGGGGGATATTACTTAGCATATTCCGTATACCTTTGAAATGATAATGTATTTGTATTTCACTATGAACCGAGTATTAAATATTCTATGCTCGAAAAAAAATTGGATAATTATATTTTTATTTTAGTAAAATATATATTATTGAATCTTTAGGTCGTTGATTTATATTTTTTGAAATATCTTATGGAATTTGCAAATCGTATATTTAGTAAATGATAGGTATTTAATGCACCTGAAACGCCCTGCCGTTTCCCACCACGCCACATTACATCCAGTAGATGCGTACCTAATTATCCCGGCAGCCTTACCACCTAAAGGGTACACTAACACCCCTTAGCCAACCCGCCAAAGAAATATGACAGGACCAGATGGAGAGATCAAGACTCAGCCCCCCCACCTACAACTCGCAATTCTTCAACCTCATAATCTCACACTCTACCGAGTCCACCCACCGCCTTATATACTCGGGACAACTTAGAACACCACTCGACGGCAACATAATCCGTGAACAATAACTTTTGCGGACACTGAAACTTCTACTGCTGTTGGACGTTATTTTCAAGGTACTAAAACTTTCTAATCCGAGCTAACTAGTTAGTCTTGGCTAATATCGAGGCCTCCAAGTTCGATACCACACATCATCCTCTTTCGCGTCTGAAACTCTCGTTCCCTGCCTCGCCTACGTACTTGCGCCTGGCTGGCGCCGGAGCCTAGCCGTCGTGCGAGGCAGAGCAGAGGGTGAGGGATCAAACCTTCGCGTGTTGCAGCGGTCTCTGTCGCTACGATACCTAGACCCTCGACCCTTACGGCGAGTTAATCACGACGACCCACTGAGCTCTCACGCCCTACCTTCTCACGGCTTCGAATCGACAGTTGACTTCGCCTTAGCTAATATTCTTGTGACGCTAACTCTACGTCTACGTATACTCCAAATGCATCACAGCTAGCTTCATCCCGCTGTGCTCTGATTAGCAGGCTATAATGAGAGCGTCTACCGTCGCGATACGCCTCTTTCTAGCCTCGTTTTTCTCGCCCGATGTTACCCTCGGTTCAGACTCGCCAGATGGTGCAGTCTCCGCACTATCTCGACCCTCCGCCATCTTGTCATGTAGATCGCAGCCGAGATCAAAGGCCGGATCGCCTTTCTTTCCCGCACTATGCTCGCACCACCGCGCATGCATCTGAGCCTCTGCAAGGCTTCGGCTACCCTTCGCATCGCGCCTTTCTTCCCATTCGATCCTCGCAACCACCGCCGCTGCCGACCCATCCGAGACCAAATCCTTTCATGGTACCATCTCACGTTTCCGACCACGACGAACATCAGCTCAGACGAAAAACCCCAAATGGCACAATAGATGCTGGGTATGATGGTAACCCGGTTCAGCTTGCCTCTGGGCCCCCACCCCTCAAGCATATGATACTGTCCAATTCCTCGGGCATCGTGCCTAATGCCGCCTACTCGCAACACGATCGATATGGGACGAATCACCTAAAGAAGCCCTCAGATGATAATTATCCATTCCAGCCATCTCAACGATTCAAAGTCCCAGCGAACTCGGAAGGAGACTGGCGACGTTGGCTCAACAATGATCCCCAAGCCCTGATAGGTCTTGACTGTGCGCCTAATGGACCGCTTCCAGGCTACTTCCCTTATAATAACGGGGTCCAGGTCCCGACGGCTCTTCAGCCCATATATCAGCATTCCCCTAGTCCTGCGTTGTTTGATAATGGGGGTTGGCTTTCGCCCTGGCCTGGAGCGAACTTGTCCACTTGTCACCCCACTGCGCATCCGGGGGACTCTAGTTATCGCTACTTGAATCAACAACTAGCACCCCATCTACAGCCACCAACCGCGTACGCGCAGATAGGAATGGGAGCCCCCCTTGATAAATTGGCGCACTATGAAGACAGTCCGGCAAGCCTGCAAACACCATCCCAAGGATTAGAGTCACTCACGCTTGAGCCGTGCCAGTTCGAGGAATCCGTTTCCGAGTTTAATGAGAGACCTGCCCCTGGGATGTTTAAGGAAAAAGCTCTTACGCTTGCACATCGATCATACATTGAGCTGTTAGCATACCTCCACCAAAGTAGAAAGGCCCAAAGTCGCGCCTCCCAGGAGTCTAGGTCCTCCAAGATGGTTATTTTCCCTAAACTCCCCAAGACTCCGAATCAGCCCGGGTGCATCCCCACACCGCGTCAATTTCAGACCTCATATCCATTCACGAACCCAGGCGGCGGCGGCGGCAGCCATATAACCCACTCCGAACTGGGTAGTATGCCGCCAAACTTATATAGGCAGCAAATTCTACAGCATCAAGTACGAAGCGATAGTACTACAAATGCGGCATTCTACCATCTATTCAATTCCACCGAAAACCCGAGGTATTCTACTGCTAATCAGGAGAGAGGGCGGGTACAAGCTACGCCTATTTCTAATGCTAAAGCATGCATTGAGACATTAAGTATCCTATGCGAACAAAGTGGCTGGAGATGGATTGACGGAATGCTGCTTGGGGGATGTCTTCACTATGGCCTCGATCATTATGAGGATGCTCTAGGATGGTTTAAGAGAATCATCTTGCTAGACGAAAAGTTCGTTATTTCTTAATCTTTTCCTTGATACCAGACATGTGACAACATTGCTAACTCTGATCGTAGCCACGTTGAGGCAATTTCGAATGTAGCAGCTACTCATTACTGCTTAAACCAACACGAGAAGGCAGAGCAGCACTGGCGACGCGCCATTAGCTTGCGGCCGAGCTACTTAGAAGCCGTTGAGCATCTTGTTGGTCTACTATGTTCCAACCATCGCAGCAAGGAAGCCGTTGATATTATTGATAGCGTCCAGAAAACCATCCGCATTTCTGACGTCAAAATGGATTACGACCCGAATCTTGGCATAAGTAACGGGGCCAGCAATGTCACGTATGGCTCAATAGAATTGAGCGGGTATACCCATTGTGAAGCTGGTGGGCCGGTGAATACAGACAGTAATGCGGAAGAGAGCAGACAGCCTGGTTTCGGCTCAAGTGGGTATTGTGTCGCCGGCAGCGAGAACGGCCGTATTGTTGCGCTTATCCACGCAAAAGGGAATATGTTATACGCGCTGAAGGATGTCGACCAAGCGTCCGAAGCATTTGAGGAAGCAGTGCTCATTAGTGCCGGGAAGAAGCTGAAATGCATCCACTCGCTGATCCGCAGAATACAGTTTGTTCTGTCCCCTGAAAGCGCTCATGGATATTCAAGACGGCACGGTTCACACGCGTCATTCACTGGACCCTTGCTCTTGCCACCTGAGCGAGCAAGACACACGGCTCAGTTAGTATTTACTACGCATGGCGAACTTCCGGGCCTACGTTTCATACCGGATGGTGCGCCGAAGCGGTCAGCAATCTCAACCACCAGCAACTCGCTACTCTCACTTGCCAAGATTTTCCAAGATGCCATGTCCAATGGCGGCTCATTCCCACGGCTCTTGCGCCAACCCTCAGGCATCGGTGACATCTTGGCACTTTACTACTTGTCCCTTTCACTGTCCGAAAGTCCTTCCACTGCAAATAACGTTGGTATTCTCTTAGCTAGCGTTCAACATACTAGCTCCCCTCCGCAGTTACAGATACTAGAAAGTTCGATCACGCCCCAGATACCTGGAATCACCCCTGGCAGCGGCCTTGCTCTGGCGCTCGCCTACTATAACTATGGTTTAAACCTAGATCCTAAACATGTTCACCTCCATACAAATCTCGGGAGCTTATTGAAAGATATTGGGCAGCTCGACTTAGCAATACACATGTACGAACAAGCTGTTGCCTGTGACGGAAACTTCGATATCGCCCTCACGAATCTAGCCAATGCTGTCAAAGACCGTGGACGTATCAGCGATGCCATCATGTACTACCGAAGAGCTGTCAACTCTAATTCCGAATTTGCGGAAGCGGTGTGCGGCCTTTCTACGGCTCTCAACTCGGTCTGCGATTGGAATGGCCGAGGTGGCGTGTTCCTAAATGGTGGCGCGTATGACCGTTGGCATGTCGATGATAAGGGAATGCTCCGGGACGCCATGCACGAGAGAGCCGGGAGCGGCTTAATGCAGAAAGTCGTCAACATCGTCTCGAAGCAGCTGACGGACTCCAGCCACTGGGGCGTTGGGACTCTACAAAGCCGAGCAATCGAGGTACTGGTTGCTCAACTCAATATGCTGACGGCGGACGAAGCACGAGGGGACGTGAAGGTTGCTGAATACGAGCTTCGTAAATGGGCTGGCCGCTCTTGGGAGGGTTCAAAAGTTCTCAGGCTGGTTGAACGATCAATGAAAGTGGCAATGCGCCGTTGGTACAAGGATAAGTATATTTACCACCGATCATCGGAAACGGGATATCACAGGCTTAAGCTGCCGCCCTCCCTTGCCATACCGGCGGCACCAACGGTTCTTCCTTTCCACACCTTTACTTGTCCTTTGGCCGCCAAGGACATTCGTATGATCTCCCAGCGAAATGCAGCCAGGATTTCGTGCTCCACTCTCAAATCAACATGGCTTCCCAGTTCCGTGTATTCGCCACCGCCTCCGCCTGATCCTCAACTTAATATTGGATACGTGTCTTCGGACTTCAATAATCATCCGCTGGCGCACTTGTAAGTCTGGTACCCGTCCACTCCCTTTCGTTGCCATCTAACTTGTCAGGATGCAATCGGTATTCGGGTTCCATGACCCTTCACGCGCGAAGGCTTTCTGCTACGCCACCACTGCCAGCGATAACTCAGGACATCGATTGCAGATTGAACGCGAGGCGCCCGTTTTCCGTGACGTCAGCAGTTGGCCCTCAGAGAAGCTCGTGGAACAAATAGTCCAGGATGGGATCCATATCCTCGTCAACCTCAACGGCTATACTAGAGGTGCTAGAAATGAGATATTTGCGGCTCGGCCAGCGCCAATTCAGATGTCTTTTATGGGTTTCGCCGGCACTCTAGGCGCTGAATGGTGTGATTACATCCTGGCCGACAAAACCGCCATTCCGCCATCTACGCTACGTCCAAAAAGAAATAATGTCAATTTCGAAGATGTACTTCGGGACGGGGAATTCAGCGAGAACGGAGACTGGATGTATTCTGAAAATATCGTCTTCTGCCGTGATACTTTCTTTTGCTGCGACCACGCCCAATCATGCGACTCGGACGAGAAGACTATCACGTGGGAACACGAGCAACGACGCAGATGGAAAATGCGTAAGGAACTATTTCCATCTCTCCCAGATGATATTATCATACTCGGGAATTTCAACCAGTTGTATAAGGTAAGGAAAGGGACGAGTCCCACCCCTCGAGAAAGAAGGTTGACCAATCCTTGTAGATCGATCCCTCTACTTTCCGCACGTGGCTTCGCATACTCTCTAACGTGCCCAAGGCTATTCTGTGGCTCCTTAGGTTCCCCGAGCTTGGAGAGAGTAACTTGAAGAGAACGGCTAAGGCGTGGGCCGGTGAAGAAGTAGCAAGCCGTATCATCTTCACAGACGTGGCGCCGAAGCAGCAGCACATTGCGCGCGCACGGGTTTGTGATCTCTTCCTCGACACACCAGAATGCAACGCGCACACGACGGCGGCCGATGTTCTTTGGTCTAGCACTCCACTTCTAACCTTGCCAAGGTATAAGTATAAGATGTGCTCGCGTATGGCGGCATCGATCCTCAAAGGGGCGCTGCCAAAAACGCCCGAGGGAGATAGAGTTGCTCTAGAACTAATTGCCTCCGACGATGCCAATTATGAGGACCTAGCGACGAGGCTTGCAAGCAGCCTGAGTTATCTGCACGTGGATGGACAGTACTGCGAGGGACGTGGGCGATTGGCCGAAATGCGGAAGATTCTCTTCGAAGCAAAATGGACGTGCGCGCTCTTCGATACGCACAGATGGGTGGACGACCTGGAGAGTGCCTACGAGGAAGCGTGGCGGCGTTGGGAGGTCGGAGAAGGCGGCGACATTTACTTATAGAAGGGCGAGCCAAACAACCGAATTAAGGGGGTGGGCCGATATCGTTTAGGTGTCAAGCTTGATACCAGCTGGAGTCAGGAGTTTCTAAACGTTACCAAGGGCAATCGTCACCAACCCCGTTGAGTACGATCCCTTTTCTGGCTCATGTTCGGGGAGTGGGATGTCCATCTCAATGAACTCGGAGAGGAACGCGTGTCAATTTCATGGGTTTGGTTGCGTTGCATTTTACACCTGACGGCACCAGGTATGCATGAAGAACAAGGTTTCTATCATAGAACAGGAGGCGGACTCGGACCAAGCGCTGGGAGAGTTTCGTCATCGTCAGGACAGGAATTATGGCGTCGCTGCGGTAGTGACAGGGAATAGGGCGTTTGGTAATGGAATGACGGTACGAGCTTGGCAATGTCGAGCGATGGATGGAATTTTGTAGATATACCCAAAGCCAATGACGCCCTGGTGGGTTCGGCTCGCATTATATTGTTAGGCCATGGATTTCTTTTTTTTTTCTTCTTCATTTTTCCTTTACCTTTATTTTTCCTTCTTCTTCTTTCCAACTCTTCCTCGTTAGATTTTCGTATGGTTCGGAATATGCCAGACTTACCTATTCATTGATTTGCGTTTAAATCTAGCTATCATCCCTGCGGCAGGTTTATTAACCATCAAATGGCCTCTAATCTACGAGCATTCAGCTGGCCAGTACTAGGGTCCATGGAATTATGCCGACTCGTCCCCCTGGACCGGTTAGATTGGTTAGTTGTAGTCGATGGGTGGGGCGGGCAGTGTGTGGAACAGAGAGTTGAACCGTCTGCGCGGCTGAGGTGAGTCTTCTCTTTCCGTCTGTCCCTTTTTTTTATTTTTTTTATTTTTTGCTTCCACCCTAGAGTTCGCTTGACTTTGCCGTTTCGAGACGATGGCTAGATTATGTCTTTTATCTTTACGTAAGGTGTTGTATGTGCATTAAAGAATATGGTAGCAAATACCATTAGCTACGTAAAGCCGAAAAAAAAAATTTCAATTGACGGAATAAGACGGAGCTTACTCCGCTACGATATGTTAATTATTAGCATATTCGGGGTTTTTTTTTTTTTTTTTTTTTTTTTATGAGAAATGCAAATTATAATATATATAGATAGATTCGATTAATTTGGCATTTTGAAAATGAAATGGGAAATTTCATAGGTAAAATACCCATTAAATTATTACAGCTGAAAAGATTAAGCATGTGGACTGTGGGTGTTACTGGCTTGGCTGGGACAGAAACGAATACAAGGGGGAAAGGGTGTGTGCATATTTTACCGCCGTTATGGTTCAGCCTAGCCGGGACTGGATCCAAGTGAACGGATCGCTGGAGAAGCCGCGCGTGGGGATCGCCCGTTCCAACCAACAATAGACAAACCGGGACCAGGGTATTGGAGTATCGGTAGTGGAGGGTGTGGTTACCAGTACCTAGGTACCCAGAGATATTATGGGATGATGATGGGAATTACAGGTATGCAGTACGCGAGCTGGAGTTGCGCCAAATCCCCTGTCGGATCTGGGGTGCGCAGACTATTGCCTGGTACTACAAGTATATAGTGAGTACTGGATACACATAGAGAAACCTGTGTGTACTGAGTGCTGCCCTAGATATTCCCCCTCGCTGTCGTAGCTAGGCACGTGGAGAATATAACAAAATCGAAGATCGATGACTGATGAGAAAAGGAAGTAAGAGGTAGTCTCAAAAATCGCACCCCTATTCAGCACTATCGTAACTGTAACTAACCCATTGTAGCAAACCTTAGACCTCAGGTACGAACACGCAGGTTCCGACGTCGACGTCGTAGGTCAGGACATGGCTGCATGGGTACTTTTGCCATGTACAGTGTTTTGCTTTTTCTCTTCCTTTTTTCCCGCTCTCTTGTGCGTGATCTTACGCGTACTAGGTATAGGCATCGTGTAATTTACACTACCAGCTATATACTAGGGCGACTCCCGTCGGGCCCCAGCAGTGTCATCAGTCCTCCATTAGATACCCAACGGTGAGGCTTGTCTTAGAATGGCTGTGTGTAGATGTGTGTCTTGTATACATACCCACGGTATGTGTATTGGATGTTGAACTTGAACGACAGTGCGGGTCTGGGTCTTTTGAGACTTACTCTGCAGCAACGCCCACGTCTTTCCCCCCTCCGCTTCCCAGGATCCAAGACCTAAGACATACCTTTAGAGGCAGGCTGAGGTAGAGAATTTGTCGATACCTAAGGTAGTCGATACTATTAATATGATATTTCACCTATTCTTCCCCCATCTGTCCTTCTCCCTGTCGCCCACTTCGCGCCATCTACCGTCTACCGTCAGTGGCCTTCTCGCATCCTGTAACACACGCCGTTATCCTATACGTCTCTATTTCTAGTTTATTGGTGGTCTGTAAACCCCGAGTTGAAATATATCTCAGCACTCCGCAACAGCGTGTGCATGTCCATAAATACTACCACAATATTTATCTTCCTCGCCCACAACGTTGAGCTCGATCAAGATTCGACCAGAGTAGCGCCAAGCCGCGGCGATCACCTCTCGTGGTCGGTTTGTCCACCCGGCGTGCTAGAATGAATATACGATGAGCCGTCCAACTTACTACGATCTGTCTATTTGACCAACTATATGAGATAGATCAACCCTCAGCTTAGCGAATGTACTCAGCACACCGTACTACCACGGCAGATAAAGACACTCTACAACCTCTTTGGAAGGCTGCATTCTATTATTACATCAGGCATACGGAGTAGGGAGCAGCGTTATGCAGCCGCACGATATAATTGCAACAGGCAGATACAATATATAACTGCACTGGACATTGGCAACGTGTAACTGCAATACGTTGTCCTCTTCTATCCCCTTCCAAAGCTTGTCGCTTACGTTAAACATACATACATATATATATATATATATATATATATATTATATTATATATCATATAGAGTTATGCCGTCTACGGCTGAGCAGAGAAGGGGGCCGTGGTCTAGGTCCGAGGATGATCGCCTTAGACAGCTGGTGGACTTAAGAGGCCCGACAAACTGGGTGGCTATCGCCAACGAGCTCGGGACGAGGTCAGCTAAGCAATGCCGAGAGCGCTATCACCAGAACCTGAAGCAGTCGTTAGATCACACCCCCATTCGACCCGACGAGGGGGTCCTGATCAACACCATGGTAAATCAGATTGGCAAGCGATGGGCAGAAATCGCGCGACATCTTCATAATCGGTGCGACAATACTGTCAAGAACTGGTGGAATGGTGGCCAAAACCGTCGAATTCGCAAGGACCGCAGGAGAGCCAGCAGACCATTTGGAATTGGAATAGGAATAGGCGAAACACACGAGGGGCAAGTCCATGTTTCGCGCTCCTATTCCTCCTCTTCCCCCGGCCGGAAATACAGTTCTATCTGCCTGTCGGGATCGCAAGGAGAGCCGGCGTGCACAGCCATTGCCGCGCGCCCGCATTCTTTGACCTCGCCGCGCCTCTACGCCCTTAGTCACCGTCCTGTCCGCTCTTCGTTGCGGTCTCTCTCTCATCCATATCTCCATCCTTTGCCCCCCGGCCCGGGACTTCCGTCGCCGTCGACAGCCTCGCAAAGTTCGACCACTGCCGAATACTACAGCCAGCCGTCATGTCATCTACCAAGATCACCGGCCCCGTTAGATTATGGGGATAGCCATACCATCCCTCTAACTCCCGGCTCACAGAGCTCTGCGTCGGGCAGTCCGACTATACTACCTCTACTCCAGTCCAGCGTTTTGTGTGATGGTGATTTGCGGCTACCACCCATCATTCATCAAGATGATGACCGTCGCAGCCAGACACCTGCGGCGCTTAGTCCGCGGCAGCTACCTCTGAGAGTTTCTACCCTGAACCTTGCAGGTTCCATTCGGACGCGATACCAGCATGGAACTTCCCCTGAACCCGTCACATACGGCGGTGAACATGCGGTTTCAGCTCTTCATTGCAGACGTCGAGAATCCAGTTACGACGGTACTAGAGTTCCTTCGTACCCGCCCCAGACACCTACTGCGGAAGCCTTGGAGTACATATACGATCCCCGCGCCCCTGCTTCTGAGACTGGAATTATTTCATATGACTTTCGATACAATCCTCGCGTGCCAAGAACAGCGACACACGAGACCCCGACTTCAACGAGCGAGGAACCTACCGAGAGCTTGCAGGAAAATGTAGGTGGATGATCTTGTTTGGAATCCAGCAAGTTGGAGGGACATGACAAACTGCGATGGGGCGATTAGGATGGTACTCGTATAAACAGGGAAGGGTGTTGACATGTTTATGGGCGTGAATAGCGAGTGATGGGCTTTGTTTTTTTTTGTTTTTTTTGTTTTTTTTGTTTTTTTTGTTTTTTTGGCACATGGTACTAACTAGGTATATAAGTATCACAACCCGGTATACAAGCTATATATATCAAGCGCACAAGAAGGGAATGTAACTCTCCTCTCCGTCCCGGGTTAGACTGGACTTGTACCTACTTCGGATTGACTGCTGTGCAAAAACCCGCCGAACTTGTATGATCCCCTACGGTAAGACAAGGTTAACTATGTATGAAAGCACGTCACGGACTCATGTAGTACCTCCGTTCAAGCAGGCAAGCGGCGGTCAAAATAGCGGATTGTTTCTCTCCGCTCCTCCCCCTAACGTCATCCCTCCCTCTTCGTCCATGGGTATACTCGTAAAACAGCACCTGAACGGGTCATTGTTCGTAAATGGCTCTACCACATATATGCCAGAAAAAGCCATGTTTACTTTCAACGCAGAGATCTCTTGATTACCTTTCTACTGTGTCCTTAGAAGCACAGCAGTATTGGAGAGGTGGCCGGGGATTATATGCCGGCTCTAGTGATTATAGTGAGTTGCGAGTAGACCGGTTTCCAAATTTGGGGCCCGGTGCGGCAATAGGTTCAGGAGAATTGATGATAAATATAATATTACGTCGCCGCCCAAGTCCGGGGGGGGCTACACAAGACGGGCATCCCCCTTGTTAGGGTCAACCAACCAGTTTCCCTCGCTCTCGCAGATCTATCATCTCTGCAGCATACCAACGGCACCCCGTTGGCACATCCAGTTATATCCACGTACAACACTCCATCCTGTCCATCCTGCTCAAGCGGCCACCCTTAGACCGATGGCGACAACCAAGCCCCAAGAGAAGTCGCCGGAAACACTTTACTTGACATTCGTATGACGGGGACATCAAGCTGTGACATGGCTCCCCCTTACCCTGACCCTGACCCTGACCTTCTATCTTCTCCCTCTATTTTCCCCTATCCGTTACGTATGGCCCCGTCCGCCCCTTCGTCCGCCCCGAGTGCACAGATGCCAACTTCATCTAACGGTCGAACCGCTCGCCCGCATGCTAACTATGTAACCTGTAAACATATACACGTTCCTTATCCTACCTAGGTAGGGAGGCAATCCTTGGTAACATGCTTACTCGGTACTCGGTACTCAGCCGGTACCCAGCGCCCTTGCATACGCGTACATCAGAGACTTTTGCACCACCCCATATCTTCTTCTCCTTCTTCTTTTCCAGCGGGGCTTTCTGTAGCTGCGTTTTCTAATCTCTACATGCATATACAAGCACGTACATGCATACAATGCTTATGCGCGCAGCCGCCTCGCAGACCGCTCTTAGTAACGATCGGATCCGAATTAATAGAGGTCGCGTCCCAAGTTGCCGGGATAAGGCTTAAAGAACCCGGATGTCTATTGCATTGTCTATCGTACGAGGGAAATCAATGAGGGGTATAACAGCATATCGACAGGTCGGCAAGCGCTTTACACTTCATCTTTCATATCTCATTCTCATATCATAACTCTGACCCTAGCCCCATCTTGCCGCAACGGGGATGGGAGCACGGATAGAAGTGCAGACAAGGACGTGGGAACGAGTAGAGACGGCAGGCACTACCTAGGTATGCACTATTTGTCTATTGAATCGGGTACCTAAGCCTCTCGGGCTACCTCCCGACTGACCGTTGACTGTTAGCACAGATGACCAGGTACCGGCAGACCGGGATGATGCTGCACAGGCGCTATAATCTACGTCGTACAGGATGAAGACACGATCCGTGCCCTGGCTACGATTGGTCTTCGTATCGTATATCGACAGTTGTTTGTTCGCCATTTATGTATTTTACCGAGGTCGCCGATGAGATGCAAGATCCGCTTCCAGATTACCCTGCATATCGTCTACGAGACAACCCTTGTTTATCGTATCGTGGCTTGACCATCTTTACCCGCCCCGTAGACATGTATATAACGCTCTGAGACACAACAGGGGTTCGCTGAAGAGACGGCTTATTCTTACGGGTCAGTGGTCTGGCCTTGGGTATGACGCACGGATCTCTGCGTTAGATGACTCTAGACTGGGGAGATGACGAGGGAAATCAATAAAAGGGGTCGAGGGTGAGAATAGAAAAAAAGGAAAACTAGGAGGAAACCCTGGGAAAAAAAAAAAAAAAGACCAATAAACAGATAAAAGAACAGAGAATGTTGGGATGCACGATGCACATTCTCCGATCTCTGCAGGCCCACAGGTCCCAAAGATCTGGTTCAGCTTCCTTCGGTTATCGGTTATTTACTATGTAGAGCCATACCGGAACCGATTCCTCGCTACTATGAGTGGTCCAGCTTCATCTGCGACACTTGCACACTAGATCCTCGTTTTCCATCTTCCGCTTTGGCCGCTTCCTAGAATTGGTTATAACATTTGGCTCTATCTCTCTCACTAGGCTACCTTTGTCAGCTTTGCCCGTCCGGTTCCGATTCCGATTCCTATTTCATATACCTATACTTTGTCCTCGCTACCCTGATCGTGTCATATTCCTTGATGACGGAGACTCTGGAGCTCATCTTGCAAGAAGCATAGTTCTGACGTGGAAAACGCCACTATATCTTTCCTGGTGATACTATCATATTCTTTTCTTCAGTCGTTCGTCTTGCGTTTAGTGTGCTGTGGCGTGCGTAGAGAACAGTGCGTACTGTCTCTGAACATCATATGCTCACCTTGCGTTCCTTCCATTGTCCTTCTATGAAATAGGGGCGAATCTGTACGTCTTCCTATTGGAGAGCCGTAGTGAGTATCTGGCATCGTTGTTTTTCTATCGGCCCAGATCACGGTGTCTGCGCTGCTGGCAGGTGATCGACTCTCTCGGCTCCGTGCGAAGTCGTCCTCTGTATGCTGTGAGGTAGCACCCTCATACAATCGTAGTTCAATGTCGTTACCGCCATCTCTTCCTAGGGCGGCAGCTCGCATCCTTTCACTGCTGCTACTATCACCTACCGAAGTAGTGAATGCGTCATCTCCGGACACAAATGAGAAGCCTGACAAGCCCCTTGAGTGCCTAGAGTCTAGGTCGTGGGTAGTTGTGTCGCTTCTGAGATGATCTGGACTACGTTCGACAGAAGGTCCGGCTGCGCTCCTAGGAGGTGGGCCGACGTTCTCACCCTCGTCGCCGGGAATTCCCTCGCAATCAAGTAGACTTTCCAATATCTGTCGACTAGGCTGTTGTTTCTGGTCCGTGAACCCCCTCTGTCCAAGCTCGACTTTGTCGCTGGTGTCTGATGCAGCATAAATATCGTCCGAGAAGAGTGGTGCATCGCAACCGAATACTGTAGACAGTGTTTTCCCCCTTTTCGATACCAAGGCATCACTCTTCAGCTCCCGTGCACGCCTATCCCATAGACGGGACTCAGCAAGGTCGGGGGCTCGCCGTATCCTCTCGCTTACAAGGAAATCATTATTGTGGTTCAGGTTACCGAATAGAGAATCTTGGCGCAGAGCATCAGTATCCATACATATAGAGAAGTACGTGCTAACAAGTGAGATACGCACCCCTACTCTTTCGTGATCGATGGTGTTCAAGTGGGCTTCCACCAATCGTCACACCTACGGGTCTAGATCCGGAGGCGCCGTCGCCCGTCTCCAACGTGGTGTCCGAGGGCGTCGCTAGAAAACATGGTATGAGTTATAATTGCAATGTCGGCGCTGTAAACGCTACGGGGAAAGTGACTTGCTTTGATCTATTGTACCCATACTGATCCGTTTCAGCTCGGAGACGAACTGTTTCGCCTGAGGCCCGCTCCTGTCGATTACGCTATTCGTCCTTGCAAGCGCAACCGCTTCCAGGCCATCGCTTGATGCTCTTGAGAGCAGCACCTCAAGCCTCTTGATTTCGGCCTTATACTGGGCCTCGCGCTCTAGCCATTCATCGGCTACCGACTTAAAATGCTCTAGATGCTTCTCGAGCGACTGTTCCGCTCCAGCGCGCGCAGCACGGACCGCGCGAACTCGTTCCTGGGCTTTGACGAAACCTTCGATCAGATGTAGAATATACGAGTTGAAGTGAACTGGAACCGGGTGCATTACCCCGTGGCTCATGAGTTCGACTTGAAGCGCCTCAACCATCTGGTCGAGCGAGGGATTGTACCAGATCCTGTCCTGGTCGCGAACGAGTAAGCTGGTATCACTACTACCGGCTAGTGGATCCGGGGATGAAGAGGTGCGAGTCTTTAGACTCAAGTGGCTGGGCTTCCGAGGTGGACCGCGTTCGGGAGGCACTGGAGGTTTAGGCGTTGAGGGTGTACGTGGACGCTGACCGATACGTAACCAAGCGAAGTCCGCCATGTCGTCGGCCGGGGGTTGCTGATGACGCTAGTGCCCTCAAGTATTAACGTTGGGTGTGAGGTGTTGTATTGTAGTGCATTGCCTGTACCTTACGGAACGGGGGGAGGGGGGGGCGGGTGCGAGTTGGGAGAAAGGGGAACGCAGATGGATGCATAGACCTAAGAAGGTATCTTGAGATCAACAAAAGGGAGTTTCAATGCCTACCTAGGTACCTAGGTAGGTAACTACATAGGCAGGCAGCTGGTTAGATGTTAACGTGGTTGCCCAGATAAGTTGCGATCGGTTCAACTCCCTCAAGGAATCTAACTTGCATACGATACGTGCAGGCCCGACGAGCAGCGTGGGAAGGTGGCGGGAGGCAGTTGCTTGGGAAACCCCAGCTACTCACATACTCACCTAGCCAAGCAAGTTATCCTCTTCCACCCTGTCGCAGGTCTGAGTAGTCAGGTAATGAATGCAATATGACGAAAAAAGACTTAACGGGTTCTGCAAGTGTGATCAACGCAATGTGCCCTTATTAATTCCCACGAGTCCATATGTTAGGTATGTTTGAAGGGATTTGTGGGATATCGCTAGATGCTTCACATCGTACCATTGATGTCGATAGACGGCGCATATTTTCATAATGCATAATGCCACCTCTACCTCTATTCTCATTGAAAAGGCAACCAAATCTTCAATCAAATAAATCTCCTGCTCTCCGCCGTTGTCTCGACCTGCCTTCGAGCCCGTCTGCGAAAAGTTCCTTTCTGGAACTGCCACCGAGCTTGTCGGGAAATAATTCCTTTGCCGACTTTGCAGCGCTGCCCTTGATCGCGAATCCCTGATCTGTATTCTGATGGCTCGCCGTGCCCCGAATGTTGAAGCCCGACTCCGTCGTATCCTTCGCGCTGGTTATTCTGTCCGCCAATTTACCCTTGCCTGGAACCATGATCCGGTCCCCAAGCCTTGGTCCATTGGCTGCCGGTATATCGCTACTCTCGTCCATTAAAGGGAGCATTATTCCCTTGGCTAACAAAGTAGCCGTATCCTCGACATCATCCCCGAGACGTCCTGATCCAATGGCTGTTTTATCAGGAAAGAGCTCCCGGGTTTGCTTCCCATGAGACAGGCGGCTCTTGATGGCGCGTGCCCTGTTACGGTTTCGA
This sequence comes from Hypoxylon sp. FL1150, assembly GCA_022495205.1. Classification (NCBI taxonomy): domain Eukaryota; kingdom Fungi; phylum Ascomycota; class Sordariomycetes; order Xylariales; family Hypoxylaceae; genus Hypoxylon; species Hypoxylon sp. FL1150. The sequence goes on along the minus strand of MU376331.1, from coordinate 33,986 downwards.
GTCCCTGCCGCATCGAAATGAGCATCATCCATCATGCGATCGTCATCTCGAACGCGAGTGGGAGAGGCTGATCTATCTCGTCGAAACCCGTTCCTGCCGCCCGAGTCGTTAGGAAATAACTCTTTGCCACGGTTGTCGCTTCGGTTCGTTCTTGCTTGCCTGCCCTCGTCGGTGTCTGGCGTGTATGACCTCCTGCGGCGTGGTCGCGCCAGTGATGCACGGCTGGATAACGTAGCTGGGTCGTCATCATACATACTGGCGTCAAACTGGCTTCCGTAATCACCACGCCGGGCGTCCCTACCGCGCCGGCGTCCATTGCCGTCACCATCTCTTTCGCGATATCTTCGGGGGTCGCGCCTCCGCCGCTCTTCCGGGTCGTATTCGGGATTAAGAAGGTAGAAGCGGCTTCTTGATGCCGCACCCACTTGCTTCTTATCGGTCGCGACAGCTAATCGTATCTGCAGCGTGACTTCCGGCCTTTTGGAGAAGGGTTTGGCGGGAATGAGTTCTCGTAGGGGAAGGAGAGAAATGTCTTGGAGATTGTCGAGCGCTAGGGAGCTCAGAGCGCGTGTAGCTGCCGTGTCTGAACCGAATAGTAGATTGGCAGAAGAGTCGTCTATCCATTCTATTCTATCCATTGGGTCCTCGGAATAGTGTTCGGTGACATAGGCTTTGACTTCGTCGGGATTCATAACGTCGAGACCTCTGATATAGATTTTGGTGGGAACTGGGGTGTCTTCATCCTCAGCATCGTCTACCTCGCCGGGAGATCGTTCGCGCTGGTGATATATACATTAGCGAAAGTAAAATCCACTGTTAATAGAATGGGAATGGGATCTTACATGTGTGTCTCGGGGCTCGGGATCAGGCATTATGGGCTCGTCGGGAACGAGGTCCACATCCACGTCCATCTCGTCGTCGAGATCCATGGTGTCCATTGTGTCTGATTTCAATTCGTGGACATGTGTTTCTGTGCCTATCGGAGAAGAGATTTGCCTAGACAGCTGCAGCCGGGTTGCCTTCAATGTTGTGTTATCTATGGGCTAGTGGGGGGGAAGTTAGCGGGTCGGCGAAATGAGCGATGGAGTAGTTTTGCGTTGACGACACGAATGTGATGGAAACGGCCAGCCTATATTTGGGTTGCTTGTAGAATACCTAGCTAAGGATACGTGAGGTATTGAAGTTTGTGAGAGGCTGAGCTCTTGCTACGTACATAACCTAGATTCTTAACCTAACCTAAGGTGCTTTAGTATGTCCAAACCCCACCCCCGTGCATGTTGCTTTTTCTATGGGACTTGTCCCCTAGCTTTGGTGGGTCTCTAGTTTAAGCTTCCGATACTTCATTTTTCACATAACTCTGTGCGCATGTACATGTATTAGGTATGCCAGCGTCGACTATTACAGACATCCCATAAATTCTAGTCGTTTCATAGATATAGATGTCTGCTATCTAAAAATTACTCTGTATCATATCCTCCCACCCATTTGAATGATTGATATTCTTGTACTAAGATAAAAGATTGCCTCCCTTCCATTCCCATCCCTCCAAGCCTACTTACGAGGGACTACCTGTATTCAAACAGATATACTTGAGACACTCAAACAATCGAATAAATGTGTATAAAACGTGCATACACTGTATAGAAGATAGGCCTGTGGTGAAACCGGGCAAACTGCCTCGCTCCTTGTGGCTTGGGCCAGCTTGTGGCCGAACCACTACACACTCTGACATTCTTGATCGTTGCTGTTCAAATTCCGTCCTTCTACCCAACAAAAATTATTCCACCATCCATCTAATCCTGCAAGTCTTCGCTTCGTAACCTGTCTTGAGATCTCGCTCCCGCCTCACCATGCCTTGTTCATACGTATAGCCGTCTCTGGTCGCCGCTTTCTCAAAAAATCAAATAAAATAACAACAATGTTAGTTGAGTAGCGACCATATACTCGGCTAGAAGACATACGCTACCCTTGGTCGTCTGCGGATAAGGGACGGCGAGAAAGTAAGAGTTGAAAGTTGACCTTGCCAGTACCTGTATGTCTTTCTTTCCAAGCTATCTCGTTGCGCCCTGCTCCCAGGAGATATGTATGAAAAACACAAGAGAAGGAAAAATGCAAAAAGGGAAAGAAAGAAAACGCCCTCCCAAGTCTATCCGCACTTCGTTGTGCTCTATTGGTATATCCAAACGTCAAATCTAAACCCTCTCCACTCTTCTACGAAGTTCCATAGGTGGCTGAATGCAACTTGTTCGCGGCAATTTCTGTCGTGAGCCGTCATTCCCATCACTTCCCGACACCGAGCTTAAACCAGGTGTTCGCGACATTTCTGATGCCGTTCGTTTCAGAGATGGAAGAGGCGGCACAATCTCACCTGCCGTCCGCTCGTCTTCCTCTTCATCACCGCAATCGTCGAAATTGTCATTCGGATCGAGTAGTGGATCAAAAGTCCAAGACTCCTCGAGGCCGTCTAGATAGATGGGTGACCACCTCAGAAACTGCCACGAGAATGTGTCTGATAACATGGCGATGTATAGGGATTCCACCTTTCCATTCGGACAACAAACGGCACAATACTTGCGCAAGAACTGAAGGTCATATTTACCGGTTACCAGAGGCTGCTCCAGAGGCCTTAGCATTGGGAGGCCTTGCAGGGTTGTGGCATCACACAACCGAGCCTGCAGCGGAACCCAGTCCCTTCCTCGGAGGAGACTCCCGAAAGCCTTGGATACGGCCCTTACGAAAGACTCAGCATCCGTGCCGTTAACTGCTATCATTTGATGGCACCCGCGAGACAGGCATCGCTTGTACGCATTCGTGTCCTTCTCGAAAGGGAAAGGCTGTGACGCCGTTGGGAGTAGCGACACGTGCACCGTCCACGATCCCGTTATTTCCGGCGGAACGCCCTCCATCACCCCCCAGCGCGAGTCCGAGACCGTATTCGATGCGGCTTGCGCTGCGGGACTAGGACTAAAGTTGCCCGGTGGAGAATATTCCTGTGTTGCGGCCCGCATAAAGTATCTTGACTCCTCCGAGCCTGACGTGGATCTGCGCCTGCGCCTCGGGAAAGGAATACGGGGGCTAGTCTGTTCCTCGAGTGCATCTATACGCTCCTCTAGTACCATGGATGCTTCATCAAACTCCATGAGCCTGTTGCCAAACTTCTGCAGCTTATCGTCGTGGCTGTCCAGTCGTTCGTCCAGCACAAGCAGGCGATCTTCGTATCCGGCCTGCCCTTTCTCAAGCTGGGCAACGGACTGCCACATGCGATCAACGTTCCTGTAACAGCTCTTCATTTCTTGGTTTGTCTCGTCCTTGTTCTTCTCGACCTGCTCTTCTAGGTCGCCCAATCGCCGAATCACGCTACCTAGCGCGCCACCGAGCCCTCCGTCATTTTCCCGATCCAGCTGCTCCTCGAGCAGCTTGATTCTCCGCCGAAGTGAGTCAACCTCATTCTTGTCTGGAGGTGGTTCAGCAGACTTGATGTGGTAGCACGAGAGGTGACCACAATCACAAGTGACGCCTGGGAGGGACCGGTTGATAGTGAAGCCGACACAGGCGCAACGCTGCCCCTTAATCTCGGGGTTAAGTAGAATATAACGGCATTGGCCGCTAGGGAAGTTCTCATCAACGTGTTGAGCAGAGCCCACAGGCTCAGCTTGTGGAGAGTGCGAAAGGACAGACATATCCATTGTGGTTATGCTATGATCGAGATGCAAATCTGAGGCCAAACAGTGCTTTCGAATATGAGGCCTCGTCTCCGAAGCCACCAGGAACAGTAAACCTAGCGCTATGTTGTGCGTACGAGCAGCGAAATACGTCGAGGTCAATGAATACTATCGGATGCACCACGCGAAAAACAGGAGCTGGTCCGAGGGGTTTATTCGGTCCATGGAACGACTTGTGAGGCACCCATACGCCGAACTCGTAACGGTAGGAAGAGGATTTTGCTCACAGCCGTGGGGAAACGCGCCTTGATTCTTTTCCTTGCTCAGAAACAATAAGACGTCAAGAAGGGAAGCAAGTGGGATGCTAAGACGATATAGTAAAAAAGGATACGACTTGGTGGTATGAGGAGAGACGAGACCGGGTCCCACAATCCGTTATCAAGCTACCCACGGACGCCCGAGGCTAGGATACTGGCCAGTGCTGATGTAGACGAAGTAGGTAGTAAAGTCTCCTTGAATAATGTATGGTGTCGTTCTGGTGGACTGAGCGGTGGCAGATAACAAGTATATGCTATGTATTGGATAGCCTGGAGAAGGAGATGGGACTAGATTGGATAATAAGAGGGATGCAAGAATGAGATAGAGGGAAGTACTTGAACCACTGACGAATGTTCCAAAATGCGTGGACGGGTGTGTTCGAACGGGATCCGCTGCAGATAAACCGATAGCCTAGGGTCGAGATATCAGATAATACCGGGCAAGGATTGCGAGTATCCAACGCAGATCGGATGGGCAGTCTTTTTTTTTTTTTTTTTTTTTTTTTTCCTACTGCGTACTGTTACTTATTATTATTTTATTATTAGATGGGCAGCCTTGTTGCGGGCAAGATTATCATAAGCCTAGCATAAAAAACAGAAAAGCTTGCTGGTGATCAGTGGTACCGTTGTAGAAGCCGAGTAGGCCCGAATCGGAAGACAAAAGTATTTGCGTTGGCTTTGGGATATTGAATGAGGGAAGAGACCACAAAATACATAGGAGGAGAGCGAAGGAGGGAAGAGAGCCAAAGGGGGTGGTGTGGTGGGAGTGTGTTGATACAGCGATGAAAAGAGGGTGGTCTATTTGACATGTGCTGGGGGAATGAAGATTGGAAGGGGTCGAGGTGCAAATTGGAACGCCCTCGACTTTGAGGTGACCCGCATACCCTTGCTACGACTATCAGAGATTTGACCAGAATCCCTGCAAAGGCCAAAGGGGGCCAGCGGTGATGCTGTACTCGTTCTTCCTTTTCTTTTTACAGCGGGTGAGGATGGAGGCCATGTTAAAAAAGCCACAATGCCACATGGATTTGCCGCAGACCTAAGTACATAGTAGGTCGAACGGGGGGCGGGATGAGACTTGGAAGAATTGAAAAAGAGACGATGTTGACATGCATTTTCCTGGTGTGTGGGGGGCACCTCTGGCGCTCTGGGTCCCTTAGGCAAAAGTGTGGGAGTGTGGGAGTGTGGGAGTGTGGGCAAGGCAGGTGGGCAATGTGGACATGGGAGCTGGAGGCCGATAAGGGACACGGGAGGACGAGGGACGAGGGACGAGGGACGACATATGGACCCAAATGATTGGACCGGCTGTTCCCATAGCCCAATTTCACCCCACCCTCTTTACTATGTACATAGTGTACATAGCAGAGCAGAGCAGAGCAGATGGTAGATGCTCACAATTCACCTAAATCGCACCGACGGTATCTATAATGTAACCGTAACCCTGTCTTTGCTATTTGACTTGACACTCAATGTTGTCTTACTACATATAGCGTGCTGTGAGAGCCCGGAGCCACAACCAGAACCAGCAGAATTAGAACTGCGTATAATAAAAAACACTACAAAGTAAGGTATGAAACGAAACCGGCCTATGAGTGATTACATGTAGGTAGTATCCTAGCTTCTCCTGGTACGTTTCTATTCCCCATGTTGTATTTTAATGGGCTTTAGACGCTAAGATACAGAGGCTGATAGACCAGTTCTTATACGAAATTCCTCGCCGACCGGTTTTATACCTATTGCTGTTGCTTTTGTTCCCGTTATGACGGACATGCATCGAAGCTGGGATCTAACCGCCTAACCGACCTAAGCAATCGACCCAAGCGACCATTACACCCCAGCTGCACTGCCGCGAGCAAGATACATATTACAAGACCTTGTATGTACATAGTAGGCCCGGCTTGTAGGCAGGCAGCAGGATAGAGATTCGGGAGAGATGCCAACCCGACCGGGGGTCAGTGTCAGCAATTTCGCAACCAAACACCAATAACCCGCGCGTAATGCGCGATACATCGGGATACATGATCGAAGCTACTAGGCACGATGCATAGCTGGGTATTTCGTACAGGTAGATACTCGGGCTCTGTGCCCGTGGATATCCTATCACTAGACTTCGGTATAAGGCCCAGAACGGACTCGAACTTAAGGGGGGGTCTTAAATCAAAAATAGGGCTTATCTTTTTGAAAAATTAAATTCAATTTACGTTATGCCTCTTTAGGAAACAATTCGCCCCACTTACTAGTGAGATTTTATCTAAGATTTTTATCCGTATATACCGCGCTAAATTAAATAATATTTTAATGATTTTAAATATTTTTTAAAATTTAATATTAATTTAATATTAATATAAAATATTTTTATTAATTAATAAAAAAATTAAATTAATTAAATTAAAATAAATTAAAAATATAATATAAAATAAAAAAAATAATTTTAATTTAAATTAAAAATTTAATTAATTTATATTTTATAAATTAAAAAAAATTTTAATTTTATTTAAAATTTTTATTAATTTTAATTTTTTATTAATTTATAAAATTTTATTTATATAATATAAATTATTAAATTTAATTATAAAAAATATATATATAAATTAAAAAAAATTTTAATTTTATCCGAAAATTTAATTAATTTAATTATTTTTATTAATTAATAAAAATATTTTATATTAATATTAAATTAATATTAAATTTTAAAAAATAATATAAAAATTTTTATTATTTTTATATATTTTAAAACTTTTTTTTAAAATATTATTTTCGGAAATAATTTATAATATATTTTTATATAAAAATATATATTATAATATTTATTTTAAATTTTTTATAAAATAAAAATAAATTACATTTATTATAATTATTATTTTAATTATTTAAATTATTTAAAATATTAATATTAATTAAAAAAAAACTTTTATTTTAATTATAAATAAAATTATTAAAATTTAAAAATTAATATAGTAATTTTTTAAAATAATAAATTAAAATATAATATAAAAAAAAAAATAATAAAAATAATTATAATAAAAAGAAAAATACAATAGAAATAAAAAATAATGCCTTAAAAGCGGTAATTTAATTAGTATTAATTTCAAGTAATGGAATGCTATTCGATATAATATTATCCCACTTAATTTATATGGGGACCTATTGTAATTGTTAGTAAGATAAGACCCCCCCTTAAGTTTGAGTCCGTTCTGGGCCTAAGTGGTGAGATGGAGGATCCTTGGATGATGCAATAAATAGACTAATCCGTCGAATCCGTTGCGTAATAATGTCTCAAAGTCGTGCCAAAAGTAGGTAGCAAGTACCGTAGTCTAGCTATATGCGGATATAGATCGGGCTCGAGAGCCTGGCTCCGCGACGAGTTGTCGATATCTATGTCGACACTTGATAACTTGCAGGTAGCCCCTATTCCCCTATACCATATACCCTAACCTAGCTCTGACCCATACTATGGTACACACTCTCGACCGCAGCATAAGACCCGACCTTACAGGTCAGTAGCACATGCATAGCACGATGGAGGGTCCAGCAAGGTGTGAGCAAATATGTCGATGGCTCGATGGGACAAGATAGAGATGCATATACGTACCTAATGTATGTATGATTGTGCATGTCTGAGTACATACTATACCTTGGTAAACCCCCACGCTCGTCATACGTGTAGATAGGTACATATGTAGGTAGTCTACTGCCTGACAACCATAATCCATCAATATCTCCCATATCTCTCTCCCTAAATCCTCAACTTCTCTGTAAGCCTTTCCGCCTTTTAAATTTTAACCTCCGGTCGTCCCACACAATGGGAAAGCTTGACGTTCAGGCTCGTTTATCAACTGCCCGACGCATACTATGTATGCACTTCGACCTCCTCCCTCAGCCTTCCTCTGACACCTTTTACACTCGAGACGAAAGCGGGCCTATCAAAGCACATGTCTAATCCTAGTCCTAGTCGAAATTTTGATTAATCTACATCATGTAGCTCAGCTATGGGACGATAGGAATGTTACATAGGTAGTATCGTTGCAGCAAGACTCGCAGTGACCGGTCTATCTATTTCTTTCATAAAAAGAGCGACGAAATAATTTTCTTCGAATTTAATTACAGTCTTCGCGATCGTAAAGACTGGAATAGGTATTCACTGTTTTCTCAGATAAAATACCCTTTCGATACGCACCTTTCGTAGACTGGGAAGCTTATCTTATTACTCATTTTAGTTAGACATGATATACTCGCATAGGACATGAATAGTATGCACTGATTGTATAAGTCTATCAATGGTAAGAGAGTATCAAGGCAAGTGATTCATAAAGATTCATAAAGATCGCAATGCGGGCTGTTGATATTCAATCGATAATCGATAACTATTGATAAGATTAAGTTTTTCTTATTCGCACAGAATTTAAAGACATGTGTGTAATGTACCTAAAGCCTGTCTCAGATAGGAATAGATACCTGACGTAGCAAAGATGAACCCCACCAACATCAACAAGAACGCCAGCAACTTCACATCCAAGTACATATTCGCATATCGGCCTCCAACGTCCTATTTGCATGTCGCATGTATCTGGCAGAAGTTGATGACAGCGCCTGGGGCAGCTTTTATGGTGTCCTTATCATTGTCTCTCTTGATTCCGGGCTGGCCGGAGACTTGAAAACAACACGGCGGTCATGGCGCATCCCGCAGCTACACTTACCGCGCTCTTGCGGGCATCAACCATACAAGACCATGACGAAATACTGAAAGCCGCCAACGCAGCCATCAAAGCCTCTAAATCGGATATAGATGCCCAGCATACTCGAGTTGTTGCCCTCCTGAAGCTAGATCGCTTCGACGATGCCCTACGAGCCATAGCCGAAGGCGGGGATGTCTTGGAGAAAAAATGTCTATTCGAAAAGTCGTATGCGCTTTACAAGTCTGGCGAGCTCCAATATGCCTACCGCACCCTCAACAAGGCCTCGACCCCCTTCCAATCCTCCCGAGCCTATCGCCATCTCGCCGCCCAAATTGCGTACCGGGCCGAGAAGTTCCAAGATGCCGCAGACGCCTACCGCCATCTCTCTCAGGGCGGCGGCGATCTACCCGGGGAAGAGAATGATCTAAAGATCAATCTTCTAGCCACAAGAGCCCAGATGGAGTGGAATGGTCTTGGCGATACACTCGACGAGCAGGAGAGGCAACCGTCGCGTGAGCACCTCGAGGCCTTCGAAACCGCATACAATGCTGCCTGCACTTGCATCGCGAGAGGTGATTTCATTCGCGCGTCTGTTTTCCTTAAGCGTGCGCGGGATCTGTGTGAAGCTAGCGAAGACTTGTCTATGGAAGAGAAGAAGACTGAATTGCTACCTATCATGGTCCAACACGCCTACGTTCTTGCAAGGCTGGGGAAAGAAGCAGAGGCTGTGGCCTTGCATAGGTCTATCGCGATATCTGAGTAGGTAATGTCTTGTTCTTATCGTCAGCATATCTTTTAACTTTGTGTAGGATTCCAGAAGCGCCGACGAAGGCGGTTGCTCAGAACAACGACGTCGCGATTGGTGGAGCAGGGAGAAATCCTTACCTCACACAACGCATCCTCCAGCTCGCTACAACACTGTCTGGTAATGATAAACTCTTTGAATACCAGGCGTCTCCGTTGAGACGTAATCGTTATGCTTTGGACCTACAGGCGCAAAAGTTCGAAGGTGTCGAATCCTCTACGTCAAAACTAATTAAAGAGAGCCCATCTCCCACGGCATCCGTGGAAATCGCAGGTCTTGGGGTGATCAGCGCTGCTGCCCATGCCCGTATGCAGACCGATTCAAAAGCTCTAAAGGAGATACTACCCCTTCTCGAGAAACGACCTACAGACATTGGATTACTATTGACAATCATTCAACTCTATGTGCAGATGAAGAATCCTGGACCGGCGCTAAGTCTTCTCGATGCCTTCTTAAAACGCCTAGAAACGGCGTCAACTCCCGACTACGAGGATGTGCGGTATGCACCAGGTCTTGTCGCTGTGGTTGTGTCACTATATCAGCTCCAAGGACGGCAAGTCTCTATCCGTGCCGAGCTGGCAAAAGCGTCGAGACATTGGCGAGCCAAATCCGAAGAGTCGGCCGCGTCGCTCCTACGAGAGGCCGGCGTAGAACTCCTTAGGTCTTCTAACGTTGAAGATGTTGCTACGGCGGGAGATACATTCTCGGACCTAGCTGCCAAATCCAGCAAGGATGCAGTTGCAGTTGCGGGGTTCGTGGCGTCCTTCGCAAACAACGACTATGCCAAGGTCGAGCCATATCTACAAAGCCTGACGCCCATCGAGAGGCTTACTACTGGTACCAATATCCAGCAACTTGTCGATGCAGGTGTTGCTTCTCTCCCGAGCCCCGTCCCGGCGAACAAGAAGAGGCCGGCGGACGGAGAGGCAACAAAGCCTGCGAAACGCCGCCATAAAATACGGCTGCCCAAGGACTACGAAGAAGGAACGAAGCCCAACCCAGAACGGTGGCTACCGCTACGTGATCGCAGCACGTATCGTCCAAAGGGCAAGAAGGGTAAGAAGCGAGCCCAGGAAATGACACAGGGCGGTGTCGTCCGGGAAGAAGAAACGTTAGAGCTGGTTGGTGGCGCTGGTGCTGTCAAGGTGGAGAAAGCGTCCAGCGCGCAGGGAGGAAAGAAGAAGAAGAAGGGCAAGAAATAAAGGCCACAAAGATAGGAGTTCGGAGAGATATGACGAAAAGGTACATTTATCGGTTGGTATTCACCGGCCTGGGCCTTATTAGTCTGCCTTCAGAGAGTATTTCGGCATACATTTATCTGGGCTCGGAAATAGCACCAACAGCCACGAGTTGATTTTGAAATACCGGACCACTATAGCATAGCTACACGGGTCTCATCAGGCTGAGTTTTGAGTAAACATAAATGAATGCTACCATGCATATACAACACCACCAAGGCACGTTCATGACCCCCTTTAAAAAGATCTTCTCAGTGTGATAGAGTAATATCTCACGCCAATGAAGCTTTTCTTATTAAGCTCGTCTTCTTCCCTCTTCAAGTGTCTTTTTTCTGAGTCTCGCCCCCTTTCTTGATTGGTACATATTATATCATCTCCTGTAGTTTGCCCCGACCGTCTTACCAAACGCCTGACGCAATGGTAGTTACAAAATTCCCTTTGACTCTCTCAACAAGGCAGTCTCGGAGGCATCGTTGATATATCTTGATTATTCGCGAAAAAAGTTACGCACCAACCGCCTGAATGTCGGGGCTGGGGAGTCTTTCTAACTCCTGTGTGGTTTCCTCGTCGGTTTCCCCTCCCTTATCCGATTTTTGCAGAGCCGGGGAGCTAGGGGGGTCTGGCGTATAGAATCGAGCCTGCTTAGGAGGATCTAAACCCCCAGCTTCATCTTCGTCATCTAGAGGTGGCAGGGGTGATCTCCGGCCATCTGAAAAACTAACGGCCGCATCGCTATCCTCGTCGGACGGAACTGTCAAACCACCTGTTGCAAGGCGGTGAGCCCGTGATGACGAGTATTTCCGATGTAACTCGCGAAACGAGCGAGCTGTTGCTGTGCTCGCACTAGCACCCGATCCTCGCCGGATCCGTTCTGTGGGATCGGCAAGGGCCGAGTGGAAATCATCAACACTGGCGGGAGAGCCGAAGACGTGATCGTCACCTTGGTACGACTGTTTACGTTGTCTGACACGTTCGTCATTGGACATGTTTTGAAGCTCGCTACCGAAATTGACCACGGACGCCTTCTTACCATGTACGGTGAAGCTACCGGCGCCACGGTAAAGCACCTCGTTATCACGGACCGTCTCGTCTGACATTCCGCCACTCGATGCTGAATCTTTACCCTTTCGGCTGCGGTGATGGGACAAATGACCTGCGCCGTCTCTAAGTGTTCGTTGAAGGCTGCGACGGATTTTGTTTCGATCAAGTCCGTCCTTGTCTGACCCAGGGATGCTCGCTCGCTTAGACCGATCTGGACTATCGTCGTAAGTCTTGCCTGAGGAAGTTCGCTTATGGCTCGATGTGCGAACGGACCCCATCTCCAGAAGCCCAGCCTGTTCGAGAACTTGCCGCTCGCCCTCGTCATCCTCAGCCTGCTCGTCGATGGCATCATTGTCCTTTCCGGCTGGAGGACTTGTCGCTAAACGGGGCGGTGTAGAGGTAGCAAGCACCTTGGCCGAAGAAGCAGCGCTGGACACCGATGTTTTCCTGAGGCCAAACTGGTCAGAACTGTGAGGACGTACGTCTTTTGGAGGCTGGCCGTTGTAGAATGACAAGGTAGTAGCACTGGTTGGGGGCGTTTGAAACTCTTCCACCTCGGGCGAGTCTCCATCCATCTGCTTTACGTATTCGGATGCCCCAGATAGCGATAGTGGAGCTGGGGCTCGTGGACTTTGCGTCTGCTGAGAACTGGCTCTTGATTCTTTGTGCGCAAGAGACAGCCCCTCGGTGATTGTACTCATCTCAGCCGCGTCTTCCACCAAGCCACGATTGACATCCTTCTCTTCCTCGAGATCCAATGCAAGAATGTCGCGATGGCACTTTAGTCTCCAAATTTCAGTCCTCGACCACTTTAGCTGGGCAATTATTTTGGCGGCACCTCCCCGAACCTGGTCTCGGGTCTTGTCTTGTATTGGCGCCAAGATTAAGAGGTGCCTGGCATTTCTCAACTGCATCTCGAGGAGTTTTTGTGCCGACTGAAGCTTCTCGTCGGCCTCGTCGATTTTCTTTCGTATTATTTCGCGGCGGGCGATAAGGATTTCTCGGGCCATCTGCTGATCAATACCGGCTCTGTTGATGCTAACTTCTCCGCTGGGTGTCTGCACTAGCTGAGTTGCGTCGGTACTGTCCAGTCTTCTGATCGCACGCCGACTTTGGCCTTCATAATTGCCGCCAACTACTCCTCTCATTCGAACACCCGACGTTCTGAAAGCGGCAGCATAGTTCAACTTGGCTAACCAGTCGTTTCGGTCTTCTTCATTCTGGGCGAGGAGTACTTCTTCTAATCCACCATGCCTGACGTACACAAAGGCGTTCTTGTGCTTTTTATAGTTAGTGTCCCAGAGAGCGACTGCGCCGTGGGTTGACATGAGAGCGTCGGGCTTAAACTGTTCCAGGGGTGGGTTGAAGATGAGGGGGATCCCATCATGTCCCGATTTGATATGTGTCTCGTATTGATGAATCAAGTTTTTGACCCATGCCGTGTTGCGAAAGAAGTACAGCTGAGCTCCCGTTAGGATTGCACCCCATTCCTGCCAGGGCGAGCGAGTCTTTTTTTTCTTAGTATCTTTACGCCATAGTAACCCGACTTTGGTGACCTTGATATCCACAATGCCCGGATGAGCTTCTTGAGGATTATTGGCTGTCTTTTCTGTCATAAAAGCATCTGGGCGGGAGCGCGCCGATACGATTTGCAGCACGCCTGTCTTGAAGAACGTATTCTGCAATTCCTTCAGGTTAAGCATTTTGGTAGTACCAAGATAGCTAAAATGTTCGTCTAGTGGAATCTGGTCCTTCAGTGGTGGCCGAAGCGTATCTAACCGGCCGTCTAAGATTAGCGTGTAAGGGTCGATTGGGTCTTTGGACCTTCGCAGCGTCTCGTGCCCGCCATTAGGAAACACCGATTTCTTCTTTGACCTTAAACTGCCGGCGCGGTCGCCGTTGAGAGTCAGATCATCTTCTACGTGGATGAACGGTGTGTAACTGATGTTGTCGTAGAAACACTCGAGAATATCATCGAAGATTCCTTCGCCGTGGGTATTCTTTAGATAATCGGCCTTCTGCATCTTGTGCTTATTGTTTTTATTAAATACGTCCGTGTGTAAAATAAGAAGGGAGAAGGCAATAAAATAAGCTTGGTCGGGGGTAGAATAGATGCCAGGATTACACTCGTGATAGCGGTTCGCAAACGCTTGCAGGCACCGGTCAATCTGCTGGGTCTCTTTAGGCAGCTCGGCTTCCATCAAGAGTTTCCGAATCGCCATATCCATGGGCTCCTCGAAAAAGCTAAAGGTCCGCATATAACTCCGCAATACAGCCGCCGTAAAGGAATCGTTTTCTTTTGACAGGGCGCTCGCGATAACACCGCGGCTAAGCACTGCCTCTATTCGTGCCAGATACTTGGCCGGGGTATCGTCTTCTCGGCGCTCGGGAAGGACAATAGGCTCCCTGTTAATCTGCAGTGAGTTGTTCTTTGACGTGTTGGAGCCCGGTGTCGCTGGCGTCAAGCTTCCATGCCGAAAGCCGTCGGGATTTTGTCGCATACGGCTTAGCCCCAAAAGGTCACCAAAACTTTTACGGCCGGTAGAAGATGAGGTTCGCGTAGTACCCGGATGTTGGCGGTCGTCGACAAAGCTCTCGCCAAGGGAGCTCATCGTCGAAGATCGACCCCTGAGATTCAGATGAAGTCTCGTGGGAGAGGACTGGCCAGAGTTGCGAGAAGTAGGCCTGAACAGTGCTGTAGCAGGGGACCCGGAAGGCCTTCCTATGTGGCTTGTTGAATGGGAGGGAGAAGCCAGGGGCGTTGATCCATCATGTCTTGTCGACGGGTGTGATGGGTCTATCATTGTGTTGGATGGGCGGGAGGAAGTCGAGTTACGTGATGTAGAAGAGGCCACACTAGGTAAAGCGGGCGTCTTGGACCGCTGAGGGAGATGAGAGAGAGGGAAAAGTGGCTCGGGCTGTTTTTGTTTGCGCCGCAGATGGAAGAAGCTGGTAGGATTCAACGTGGACTGTTGTGTAGGTACGACATTCTCGCCGAAGCTACCTTCGGATCTGGACGACTCTGACAAGCGATCAACAGGAGGACCCAAGGCAGCGTTTTGGTCTCCAGCATTGATTTGTGACGTTGATGTCTCGAGCCTAGGAGGCTCTTCGAAAGTGACTGTGTGTTTGCTCGTAGACGATGACGACGTTCGTTCATTGACGGTTGCCCTCTTTTCCTCGTCGGCAGTCGGATGCGTGACCCTCGCTGGGCGTTCTTGGTCACTTCTGGGGAGGTCGCTAGACCAGCGCATTCGCATAGGAATTTTCATACGACTATGCTTCTTGGGTTGGAAATCCATATCCATGGTAGGCGCAGTAGTAATGATGGCAGGAGCTGAGGTAAAGAGCCAGGTAAGCGATCGAACTCGGATTGAAAGCTTCCGAGCTGACGGAACATTTGATCTACGAAGGGGGGAACGGTGATAACCTACGTTGCGGCATGGGCGGCAGCTTTTCAGCTTGTTGCTGCTGCTTCAACCTGGCAGACAGCTGAGAATCGGACGCATTGCGAAATCTGAGCATGCTGAATCTGCGATGTCTAGGTGATTCGTCCTGGACCGGTGGAGAGTCTCGGCAATCTTCGCTTTCCCTGTCTGGGAATATGGCGGCCGAAGTAGAGGTGGCGACCATATCAACAGATTTGCTGCCGTCTTCATTGCCAACCGGGACATTGCCGGTTGCCTCTATTCCGTTGCTGGCGACTACGTTTGGGCTTAGCAAGGTATTTGGCTGAGTCTTGCGCGAGAGCAGCTTCGGGGCGACGGGGGCCGGATCGATTAGGATTGTGTGTCGCCTCATATCGGTATCGCTGGCGTTGACGCCGCGACGGCGTAGGAAGGGCATCTCGATATAGGACGGGGCGGAGGTCTCAGAAAGGAGACCGTGTCATGCGTCCAAGGTGTGAAATGTTGCATAAGACAGCGGTAGAGATGGTAGTAAACTACAATATTCGACAATCATACCATCACGTCAAGTGCTGCAACAACAGAGGCCCATTATCGTGGTACAGGTTTCGAAGGCGAGATGCGAAAGCGCGAGGTGTAAGTTATGTGTTGCAAGGTACAAGGTGCAACGGCCAAAGCTAGGCCGATGGAGGTCGGGTTTGCCAAAGGGGGCAGGAATCTTATCGACGGGGTTTACGATCACCGAAGCTTGTCTGACCAAAAAATGTTTGCACGTCGAACTGGCATTTAAAGTCAGCCACGAAGACGAAGATGACGAAGATGAAGATGAAGAAATTGCAAGTTTGTTTTTATTAGTTGGGTATATTCACGGGTCGCTAGATTGAATAGGGATTGGAGCGTTAATCAAAACCAATCGCATCCCATCGAGATCTAGGTTTTGGACTGCCGGTAGATAAATAAGATGGTTGCTATTTCTGTAGGTTCGGCCCAGTTTAGGTCGACCTTTTAGAAACATTCTAATTGGGACCCCTTGAGCCACTCTGCCATCCTGAGGCCACTTTAAGGCAATTTTCCAGGCTCTTTCCTTCACCTGCCCCCCTTTTCATCCCGCCCCAGAACCCCAGCTTCCAACAGATTATTCGATTATCAGAGGTGAGGCTGCAATGAAATGCATTTGAGGGTATACGATTTATATGCACTTAAATCAAGACCAGATCAAGATCGATACATACATGACTTCACTATATATCATATATCATATGTGACAATTTCATACATCTGACAGATGCTTGAATTTCCCAATATTTCTTGTACGGATATAAATAAACTGCTTACATGGAGAAAAGATGCATATTATGGTTAAGCCGTCAGGCTGTTCGCCCTGTCGCCTTATCTTATGTCCCCTCCCCCCACTTGATCCTCGTCTATCACCTCAAGACTGTTCGCCTGAAAATGCTCCAACCCAAAGCTTACGTGTATAGGACTAGACCGTCAGGCTAGACTACTAGATCAGTCGTTAAAAAATAAGCCCATATCAAACAGGTCTTTGTACAAGGCTTACCTAGTACTGAGGTCCCGAAACACTATTTGTCCTCCCATCGTACCTAGAGTTCAGTAGGTGCTTCTCATTCTCCATGCTTGACGACGCCACGTCACGCGTCAATTAGAGATTTTGGCTACCGTCTCGGTAGTTCGTCATAATGGGCTCTCACCCTCTTCTTCGTCAGTCCTGTATCTTTGTCTTCCTTTTAATCTTTGCTGTGTCCCCTCCCTCAGTTGCTACAAGTCTTCCTCGGGTCGCTTCTTCTCAACCCCATAGTAGCCGCTCATATTTCAGGCGCTTTCTCGATGTTCCTTTGTCTTGGACTTCAAGGAGACCGAGGAAACGTGTAAATGAATGGCTTGACACTCATCCGAAGCTCCTTGAGAGTTTTCAAATATATGACGAGCAGGTTGTCATACGTTTCAATGTCTCTACAAATGCGCACGAGGCCGCTTTGAGAAAGGCCATTGACCAGATGCTGCTTGATGTTTGGGACTTTACCGATAATTATACTGATATACGCATTGAGACTCGACGAATTCGGCCATTGATGGGCATTCTGCCACACACCCTACAGGACAACCATTTCATCCTAATTCCTGATCTTTCCCGCGCTGTCGCAGCCACCTATCCATCGAGAGCCCCCGCTCGCGAGATCATTCAACCTCACTCGAACCACCGCGGTATCACTCCTACAAACGATATCCCCCTGGCCAAGAAACAGGGCGTCGATGATATCTTCTTCAATGATTACCAGCCCCTCTCCGTCATACACACATGGATGAAACTACTCGACTCTATGTTTAGGGGCCGTGGCCTCGTTCGGATGATCAGCATCGGACAGTCCGCGGAGGGCCGTGACATACCAGCATTGAGGGTCGGAATACCAACCGGCAGCGCAGGAACAGGTCGCCAAGCCGAACGTAAGAATACAATTCTTATCACCGGGGGTATTCATGCAAGAGAGTGGATATCCACAACCACGGTAAACTATGTTGCGTGGTCTTTTATCAGGTCAATTGACGAAGATCCAATGATTGCTAAGATTCTTCGGAACTTTGACATTGTCTTTGTTCCCGTCCTCAATCCGGACGGATATGAGTATACGTGGGAAGTCGATCGACTGTGGCGCAAATCGAGGCAACGCACCAAGATGGCCTATTGCCCCGGGTTTGACCTAGATCACGCTTTCAGCTACCAGTGGGATGCCACTCAGCACCAAACTGAACCGTGCTCTGAAAGTTACGGAGGTGACCAGCCCTTTCAGGCAGTCGAGGCTGCTGAATTAGCAGAATGGGCTAAGAACGAAACAGAACACGGCGTCAAGTTTGTAGGTTACCTAGACCTGCATTCATACTCCCAGCAAGTCTTGTATCCCTATGCCTACTCTTGCGCTGCCCGTCCGCCCAACATGGAAAACCTGCAGGAGGTAGCTATGAACCTAGCAAAACACATGAGGCTCTCAAACGGTGAGATGTACACCACAACATCCGCTTGCGAAGGTGCTGTGGCAAGTGAGGTCTCAGCGGACAAGATTCGGATTGAAGGCGCCGGCGGCTCGGTCATTGACTACATCTTTCATGAGTTGGGAGCCCACTATAGTTACCAGATCAAGCTACGGGATACGGGAAGCTACGGCTTCTTATTACCGAGCGAGTATATCATTCCCACTGGTGAAGAATTATATCAAGCCATGAAATACTTTGGTGACTATCTTCTGGGCAACAATGGGCACGAGTCATTCAGCAATCCTACCTTTCTCGAAGACCAATCCGAGCAGATTGACATGACTGCCGACGAGGAAGCAGACGTTACAGAACTTCTAAGAAGGCGGCGGAAGAGAGGTACTCTGAGAACGTAGTACGGGATACGTTGGATATAGTAGTGTATTTATATGTAGATCTGCCCTACTAAAAGGTGTTATGTTTGATTTGACTTCCATGAGGTTCAGTCTTGTAAAGTCGTGTTTTCATGCCTTATAGATATGCCCGGTCGGCATTATACCCCTGCATCTAAACTCCAGAGGCATGCCGCAAGTCCAGATAGCGACAAAGCATACCTCGGAACATCATGGCCTTTGTTTACATACATGTAAGTTATGTGTATGAGTACTACGACTGGGTGTTATTAAGACATGTGCTTGTAGGATATGTATATAATAGATAAATTGCCACAGACCTCTGCCGTGAAATAACATATCTGCTGGCTTCTCTGCTACCTGAAACATGCCCGGGAATGCTTCTATGCACTCGGAAGCATCTTGATGCTGGCAGTAATGGCCATAATCTTCAGAACAGAATCGGAGATGATGCCTATGTAATTACCTCTCATTCTTCCCTTCGGCCCGCCGGATGCATACCCGGCGGCGTACCAAACGCGTGCGAAGACCCAGCCAGCGCCGAGGGCGGCGGTGGGGACCGGAAAGCGTAGACCGGATATGAAGAGAGCACAGAGGAAGGTGGTGATGTTCTCGGTGTAGTTGGCGTGCGCTCGCTGGGCGCAGTTGAAGGCGAAGGCCTTGGGGTCCTTCGCAGCTTGCTCCTCGGTCGCGTAAGCGATGGGATAGTGCAGCCCGCTAGCCCGGCGGGCCTTGACCGTTAGGAATCCATGGAATGTGTTGACCAAGAGCGACGAGACGGCAACGACGAGGACGTAGCTGGATCATGGCGGAATTAGCTAAGAAGCGGGAAGGATTTAAGGTAATTTCCAATGCTTGCTCGTGGTTGATACTGAGTGTCAATGGGGTGATAGACACATGATGTGCTACATGAAGCATGGGAACCCATGCATGAGATGTACAATGTAGGTATGTAGTACAATGTATGTATATACGATAGGTACGACTGATACGGATCTTGTGTGATGTGAGGCAAGTACAGTGTACCTACTCATCCATAGGAGGTAGCACAATATATGTATTCACTTACCCATATTCGCTTGGTACTTCTATTGCGTAGGACGGCATGATGTAAATATTCGAGAATGGTTATTGAGGGATAGATTTGATCTGTTCTGGTGTTGTTTTATTTTGCATGGGCATGTCGAGACTAGAATGGCTTTTTATATAGTAGCCCTGCCATCTATCAGTGCCCCTTAGCTTATTTATGGGCCTCAAACACTCCAGCTACCATACATGTACATAGTATCATACATTCATGCAGACACTAAAACAATAGCAGCAATTCGCTCGAGCCCCTTAACGATTGATAATTATCAATCTGGGTAGACCTGTGGCAGAAGAATCCCTTAATGACGCGGAGATTGCTTGAAGCTTCCAAGGGAATGTATTACACAGCACGGCAAATCCATCTTTCCGACTGGCGTCACATTCGGGAGGCGGTTTAGACCGTTGACAATGAAAAGTCGCCGGGCCGGGCAGATACATACCTGGTAACGAGGTAAGTATGCCGGTATGTGCATATATGCAACTAATAAGTCGGAAGCGGCGCGGACGAGATAGATCCGATGACTATACCGCTTAAGGTCAGGCGTCGCTTGGGATATTCCGCTCAATGTACCTAAGTATCTCCCTATCGCGTGTGCCGTCCAATTGCTAACTGCACACGGTTGTCAACCAAAATGGCCTTTCAAGGTAGGTAGAACTTGAAGCCGTACTACCTAGTTGTACATCAGAGACACACTAGGTAACGCCTTACCTCTAGTCCTGAGCCATCTTGGTATCCCCTCAAGTAACTACAACGAATCTCATTTGCGAAGTTGGGCATACCACCATCTCATCTTTGCCAAATCTGGCTATTCTACTTCAATAGGCCCTTCCAGGGCCCGTGAAGTGTCACCATGAGTTCTCGTAAGTCTCGCCCACGGAAAGGAGGATTATGCGACTCTTATTGCTATCAATCGACCTTTAGCACCTATTAACAAGCCAACCTCATAGTGAAGCAGTTTATTCGCAATGTGCGTGCAGCGAAGACCATTGCCGACGAACGAGCCGTCATCCAAAAGGAGAGTGCTGCCATCAGGGCGAGTTTTCGTGAAGAGAGCGGAGACCACAACGTGAGGTGCGCATAGGGCAACTCCAATCCCACCGACTTCGTGTCTTTACTGATGGCCTCGAATAGGCGCAACAACGTAGCCAAGCTGCTATACCTGTTTACTCTGGGAGAGAGAACCCATTTCGGCCAAATAGAATGTATCAAGCTACTAGCATCCCCACGCTTTGCTGACAAGCGCCTCGGACACTTAGCCACCAGTCTACTACTCGACGAAAACCAGGAGGTGCTCACATTAGTCACCAACTCGCTGAAAAAGTACGCCGCTCCCTCTGGTAGCCATTCTTGCCAATGGGCACCTTGCTGACTCGACTCCCTTAAACAGCGATCTAGGTCACTCCAACCAATATGTCGTGGGACTTGCCCTTTGTACTCTAGGCAACATCGCCTCGATCGAGATGTCCCGAGATCTGTTCCCCGAAATCGAAACGTTAATATCAACCGCGAACCCCTATATTCGAAGAAAGGCTGCTCTCTGCGCCATGAAGATATGCCGTAAGGTTCCCGACTTACAAGAGCACTTCGTCGAGAAGGCCTCCCAGTTACTATCGGACAGGAACCATGGCGTGCTTTTATGCGGACTTACATTGGTTACTAGCATGTGTGAAGCTGAGGAGGAGGAAGGCAGTGATGAAGGAATCATCGACAAGTTCAAGCAGTTTGTGCCGGTGTTGGTGAGGACTCTTAAGGGGCTCGCTACCTCGGGTTATGCCCCCGAGCACGATGTCACCGGCATTACAGATCCCTTCCTGCAAGTCAAAATTCTCCGGCTACTTCGGGTTTTAGTTCGTGGCGATGCGGAAGGAACCGAACAAATCAACGATATTCTCGCTCAGGTCGCTACTAACACTGACTCGTCCAAGAATGTCGGCAATTCTATCCTTTACGAAGCAGTTCGAACCATCCTCGACATCGAGGCCGACTCGGGACTCAGAGTTCTTGGCGTGAACATCCTCGGCAAATTCCTTTCCAACCGCGACAACAATATCCGATATGTTGCCCTCAACACGCTGATAAAGGTTGTTGCCATTGAACCAAATGCTGTTCAGCGGCACCGGAACACAATCCTCGAGTGTCTGCGAGACCCCGACATAAGTATCAGGAGACGTGCTCTTGATCTGAGTTTTACGCTCATCAACGAGACTAACGTGCGTGTGCTCATCAGAGAGTTACTTGCATTCCTGGAGGTCGCCGACAATGAATTCAAGCCCAACATGACCAGTCAAATTGGTATCGCAGCGGACCGATACTCTCCTAACAAGCGGTGGCACATAGATACTATGCTAAGGGTACTAACGCTTGCTGGAAACTACGTGAAGGAGCCCATCATGGCTTCGTTTGTCCGACTCGTCGCGACAACTTCCGAGCTCCAGACCTACGCTGTTCGAAAGTTGTATACAAATTTAAAGAAGGACATCACACAAGAAAGTCTAACTCAGGCAGGGGCGTGGTGTATTGGCGAGTACGGGGACTCCCTACTCCAAAAGGGTCAGTACGAAGAGGAAGAGTTGGTTCAAGAGGTAAAAGAGCATGAGATCATCGATCTTTTCACCACCATCCTCAACAGCAGCTACGCCACACAGGTTACTACCGAATATATAGTCACAGCCCTCGTCAAATTGAGTACACGTTTATCGGATGCGTCCCAGGTGGAGCGCGTTAAGCGGCTTTTGCAAATACACCAAACTAGCTTGGACGTTGAGGTTCAGCAAAGAGCGGTCGAGTACGGCAACTTATTCTCGTTCGACCAGATCCGCCGCGGCGTTCTTGAGAAAATGCCACCGCCGCAAATTAAAGAGGAGTCGAGGGTTCTTGGCGAAGCTACCAAGAAGCCCAAGAAAGGGGCCAACCGCAAATCAAAGCTTGTCGCAAAGCCAACGACGGATCAAGATCTACTGGACCTGATGGGAGACAGCACGACAACACCCGTAGCATCACCTACAAATGGAACCCAGAGCAACACTGATCTCCTTGCTGACATTCTCGGCGGTAGCACCACCTCACCACCAATCTCGGGCTCCCCGGCGCCTCAATCAAGCAACACGGCGTCTATCATGGATCTCTTTTCCCAGGGCTCTCCAGCTCCAAGTTCCGCACCCGCCAGCTCTGGCCTAGATGCCCTCGCGTCACTTGGCACTCCACCGCCTCAACAACAAGTAACAGCTCCGCCTACAAGTGGCATTCCGTGCTATGACGCCAACGGTCTGAATGTCACCCTTCAGCTGCAACGCAACGCCGAAGGGGCTGTACAGGTTCTGGGTCGATTCCGGAATTCTTCTGGGGCGCAACTCACCAACGTGGGTTTGCAAGCAGCTGTGCCCAAGTCGCAGAAGCTACAGTTGATGAGTATCTCTAGCTCGGACATCGCGCCTGGGGTGGAAGCAAGCCAGATGATGAGGATCACAGGAAGTAAAGGGGTAGGTGCTCTGCACACGATATGTCTCAATACTATATCCATAAGCTAACCTCGCATTTTCTAGCCCCTCCGCTTGATGTTGAGAATTGGTTATACGCACCCATCGGCAGGGCAGGTCGTGGATCAGGTTAAATGGACAGAACCATCCTAGATGACAGAAGCACAAATAAAAGGTAGCACAGTTGCGCGCACATGTATCGACTGAGATATCCGTCTGTTCCTGGGAAGGATAGAACTGCGTGCTCGTGAGCTTGATGCCGCGATCACTTTGCTACGAGTATTCTATATTTATCGTATTTGAGCTATTACTCACGCCGTAGTATCAAGCCACCTAGTAGGATCTACTCACAGTGGATGGCCTATATCGGTTGGCTCCCTATCAATAGTCCCTTTGTCTCACACCTATTCCTATGAGACTAAACTTGGCCTACTACGGTGTTGTGATACACATTCCGGTCGACTACCACCACTTCTCGCACAATACGCGATGGGGCTCCATTCCCAGCCCTTTTGACTCAGTAAGCTTCCGGACAAACTCGTCCGTCATGGTGGGGATACCACAGACGTAAGTAACCGTAAATCTTCTCTCGGCCACGTTGCCGACAGCTGCAGCCACATCATCTATCGTCATCCTGCGCGCGCAAAAGGGCACTTTTCCATCCCCGTCTCCCTCGCCGCAAACCACGGCTCCATCTCCTCCCTCGCCACCTGTCAAGAATAGCTGCAGGCGACCCTTGAGTCTACCCTCCCGGAACATACCGGCAATCCTCTCGAGGAACAGCAAGCGTCCAGCCTGTCTTGTTCCGTCGTCCTTCAGTGAATACAGCACCTGCACCTCGAAAGGCACGCTCGGTCCCTCGGCTAGACTACTCATCATACTCATCAGGGGATTGATGCCCACTCCCCCGGCAACGAAGACTGCGCGGCGCAGGGGCGGGCCTCGGATGTTAACGCCGGGCGGTGGCCATACGAAGCTACCGCCGACACGAACTCGAAGTTCGGCGTAGATGGTGGTGTCCGGGTCTTGCCATAACCAGGCGGCGGGCGGGTCGGGCGACTTCTGAACCGCGAGCTCCACGAATCCAGGGTCGCCCGACGATGCCGAGGGCCGAGCCTTGGATGGCGATGACGTGATGGTGTACCCGCCGGCTTTAGAGATGCCGGGCACATACACGTCGAGCCATTGGCCTGGGAGGAACTGGGCAAGGTAACGTCAGTTCCTTTCTCGGTTCGCGATGGAAAATCCATGTAGCGATATAGGAAACGTAGACATACCCGAAGAGGTGTAGAGAGCTCCAATCGGAACAGCCTGATTTGCTCGTTAATCTCCTTGACCTCGGCTAGCGTGACCGTGTGGAGAGACTTGGGATATTAATCAGCAGCCGTTGTGGTTCTATTCCATGGTATGATGGTTTATACTTTATCTCGCGGCTCCGCAGCTGTTCTCTCCAGATGACCAGCCTTTGGCGCGGCCATGCTGATCCGAGCAATGAGGTGGGCAAATGCGCGCGGTCAGATGAATGCGAAGATGTTCAAGCGCCTGAGACAAAGCTCGTAATGAGCACTCCCCGTGTAGCAAAAGCACAGACCATGCAGATGATGACAAACGATGGTTTTGAAATGGGTAGTAAGAGAGGTGAGGTTCTATCTGTTGGGTGGGGCCATGGTATCGGATTACTATGAGTTTCTACCTACATCCTGCCGACCTATCTAACCTAGCATCTTGCATGAGAATAGTAGTACAGGACCTGCAAAGCGCAAAAAGACGGCAATCTCTTCGGCCTTGCTAGCAGGTATATACTACGTGATCCTTATACTGCAGACTAAGGCATCGATACACACCCGAGCAACCTCGTTGGTGCAAATTCAATATACTCTACTACTGCGGTTATTGAATATGTGTATCCCCCGTCTAGATCCAGTTTCCTTTAGGGCTGGCGTCGACATGTCCGACGTTGCGACCGCTCGTTGAATTGTCTTCACCCATTCTCTCCTTAGAGCGCTTGTCACCCTTGAAACTACCGTTGTCGCATCCAGGAAGCTCTACCATCGAAGAGCGGCCGGACCGAGTCTTCAGGTGTGGACTCCACAGACGTGTTAATAAGCTACCCCTTCGTTTTCGAGGGGAGGGTGTACGTCTAAGCCATTCCGACTCGGTGATTTTGAGTGTGCCAATGCTAAGGCGAGATGTATGATCAATCAAGTCTGCTTCCGAGCTGGTGGTTGTCACTCTGGTCTTGCTCTTTGGCGATGACTGGGTGATAGGAGAATCCCACTGACCTAAATCGTGCTCGAGCGCGCTGCCGGTAGTAGAAACATAACCTCCTGGAGATGGCAGCCCCGGCGATTGCGATGCCTTCGAAGAAATCGACGAAACTTCGTAGTCCGAGCAAGAGTTATCCTCGCGGTCCCGTGAGTTCAAATCGCTCACATCCAACGCCTGCGTCGACTCGGATGGAACGAAAACTGCCGACTGCGCCGTGCACAGCTGTATCTCCTCCTTCTCAAATTCCTCATTCTCGACATACTGTTTCAGAGATGGGGTCAATGATGGGCAGGCGGACCGGACTGATACCCCCGATGCTGCTCTTGATCGTGTCTTGGGGACCTCGGGGAGTGGTCTCTGCAAGAACTCGGCCATGACCTCGTGTTTTTGTGTTTGCTTTGGAGCGTCGGAACTAACACCAGATGCACGAGGCGGCGACAGCTGGGGCGGGCTCTTGAGGAAGTAGTCTTCGACCTTGGGAGTCCCAGAAGGTTCCGACATAGCAACACTCATGGTCTTTGCGTTATTATCAAAAACTTTGATGTCAAGGGACTTGGCATTGAAAGTGAATTGATGCGTAAATGTAGGCGTTACGGAGAGGGCTGGATCCTCCTGCAAACTCGAAGCTCCTGTGCCATCGGGAACTGCAGGCAGCGGTCGGGGTGCTATCTCTTGCTGGGGGATAATATTGAGTTGCTCGAGGTACTTCCTAGATCTGTAATGAAAACAGAATGTTGCGTAAGGTGAGTCTCTGGGGTCTTCCAGATGATATTCGTAAAAGGTGGCGTCTTGGGGATTCTCGACTAAGCCGCCGCTAGTTGAGCTGAAGCAGGTAAGTTAAGAAGGCTAATACATAGGGATTAAGAACTATCCATAACTTACATGACCCCATAGCGTTGCTGGTGGCGATACGGATGGGGGTTCAGCTCGACCGCAACGCGCTTTCGTCCTTGACAACGAAAAACTTGAACTTCAATCACACCGCCGTCTTCCGCGATAGACTGCTTGTCAAGTCCATGCATGAAATGAAAGTATCTGGTCTCTATGGAACTGGCCCTAGCGTCGCCTTTTTTTCCTCGATAGTAATGGAGGCCAGGCTCACATAAACTCCTCGAGACGCTCCCCTCCGAGCAGTTGGCACTGTCGACTCCCCAAGAGACGGTGTGGTGTCGATTGATATACATCTTGAAGAAGACATATCTCGAAGGTAGCGAGGACTGGTTGAGGAGATATCTAAGACGGAATTGGTCGCCTGTACGTTGATTAGAGCTAACCCAAATAGCAAGGTAGGGGGCGTATGGCTTACCAGGGCTAGAGGGGATGTAGACGGATATACGAGGGTTGGTTTTCTGGCGGGTCGGATCTGTATCGGAGGCATTGGAGGCAGTCGATTGTTGGCGAGACTGGCTCCTGGTTCGCAAGTCGCCGAGGTCTGTGCCTGCTCTCATGAGGCGAACAGAGGATCCATCGGGATGAGGAAACTCAGGCAGCTTCGCGGACTCCGAGCCGGTCACAACAAATATCTCTACACCACGGAAGTAAGGCATAGCGACGGATGCATGGGTCTTCTAACTATTTGGGAGTCGTGTGCCAGAACCGTGGCATTGGATGTTGACAGGAACTCGACGAAATGCGATTCAAAAAGGAAACAAAAGAGCCGGCTGCCAAAAAAACATAAAACAAATTGGATAAGAGATCTAGCAGTAGGCAAGAGCGAGTGAAGTTGGTGTAAAGCCAATGGCATGGCAATCCACGGCGGGTAGCGACTTCCCATGATGATTGTCTATTTTACTCGTCCTTCATGTGTCTTGCATTCTGTTTTAGGCATTTCAACAGACAGACACATGCCTTTTGTGATTCTAGGAGGTACATAGTCTTTAAATCGATATTTGGGAGCAAATACCGAGGGACCTGAAGCCTGTTAGCCACTGTGCCGTAGATGCAGCTCCCACGTCCCTTTGGACGCAGTGCTCTCTCATCACCCCTTTGCGGGTTTATCGAAGTGTTGGCCATCAACTCACAATTATGGCAAGCGTAACTCGCCAGCCTATCGCTGGTATATTGGCAATGATATCAAGCACTCGATTAGCTACCTAAAATGGTGGTAAGCAGCATTCCGGGGATTAGAACCATGTACACCTAAGAAAGACACAATGGCTGGACACCATCGCATAATATATAGCACTATGTAGGGATTTACTCGTTCAATGGTTTGCGTCGTTCGAGCTCTACCGGATTTGCACCCAGCTGACAGACTAGCTTGACCAGCGTCATAGGATTGCAACACCATACGCCCACCTCCCATCCAACCCCAAATGCAGTCGTTCACAATCTATGTTGGGTCTTTCATTCATACATGGGGGACTTATCAAGTATACAGGTTGTGTCGGTTGTCGAGCGAAGGTATCGTTATCATCCACCAAGCACTTGTTTCGTGTCCTCCTCCTTATCCAATAAGCCCAAGTTTCTTATCTGGCCGGCACTCGGCGCATTCTCTCGTGCTGATGAAGCGTCTGCTTTTCTGTATGCAGCTTGTAGTGCTCTCACTCTTGCAGCCTATATCATCCACGCCTTTTGGTTAGCGAATATTGCTAGTGTAACAATTATTGCAGTAGGGTTGGTTTGGACGCTGACCTCCTTCTTGTGATGTAGGCACTCGTAGTAGTCTTCTAGGACGGGCGCACACTTCTTCTTTCCCGAATCATCCTCGGCAGATGTGTTGACAACGTAGCAAGCTAGGACCTCTTGCCAGAAAGGAAAACATCGTGAAGGGCCTATTTCGCTCATTCCATTAGCGTTTAAGACCATTGAACGTCCGAAATGACCGACCTCCTTGGAGACCATAGCCGGAGGCCATGGCGCCGTACTATGCGTAGGAATGGACGTCGTTTGGGGGTGGGGGAGATGCGGCTGCGCAGTCAACTGCGATTGCTGATATGCAAGAGGTCCTCTCGACAAACGATGCTTGTAGCTTGAATTGATTAGGGATTAGGTAAGGCAAGTAGTTAGGCCTTACCGCACTGGGCCAAATACGGTTAGCGGTTAGCGTAAGGGATACCCAATTACGTATATATACATATTCATATTAAAAGTTTTTATATTTTTATGAATATATTAACGAATTAATTAGCGATATTAATTAATTTATTTTTAAATATTTAAGAAATTTCGGATTTTTTTTTAATAAATTTTATAATAAATAATATTTTTAATTTTAAAAATAAATTATAATATAAAATTTAAATATATTAATAAATTAATAAATAAATTTAATTTATTAATTTATAACGAAATAATAAAAATATTAATTAATAAAAAAAATAAAATTTAATATTTATTTTTAATTAATATATTAAAATATAATTATTATAATTATTATAATTATTATTATAATTATTATAATTATTATAATTAAATTAATATAATTAATATATATATTAATATAAAATAATTAATAAAATAATATAAAATTATATATTTTATAATTTTATATAATTTAATTTTTTTTTTTTTTTTATATATTAAATATAAATATCAATTTAAATTTATTTATAATATTATATTATATTATTATTTTATTATTATTTTATTTAATTAATATTAATTAATAATTAATTAAATTTTATTAATTATAAATAATTAAGTAATTTAAAGAAAATAAAAATATTATAATTTAAATATAAATTACATTTTTATTATTATAATTTCATTATAAATATAATATAATTATATTAATTTAAAAGATTTTTATTTAATTTTATAAAAATAAAATCTTATATTTTATTATATTAAAAAAATATTTTAATTAATTTATTAATTTTTTAAATTTAATTTTTATAAAATTAATTATATATTTATATTTTATAAAAAATTTTTTTTTAATTAATAATAAAAATTTATATTTATTATATAAAAAAAATTTTTAATTAATTTATTAATTTTTTAAATTTTTATCGTAAAATTA
The DNA here is from genome assembly GCA_022495205.1 of Hypoxylon sp. FL1150. Lineage (NCBI taxonomy): Eukaryota > Fungi > Ascomycota > Sordariomycetes > Xylariales > Hypoxylaceae > Hypoxylon > Hypoxylon sp. FL1150. Next base: position 4,641 of record MU376331.1, on the reverse strand, counting down.
TATATTTATATTTTATAAAAAAACTTTTTATTTATTAAATATTTTATATATATATATATATAATAAAATAAAATTATATATATTAAATTTTTTATTTTTTTTTTTTTAATTTTTTTATATTATTTTAATTAAATTATAATTATTTATTTATTATAAATTTATAAATTTTATAACGAAAATTATATAAAATAAATTTGATTTTAATTACTTTATTTTCTATAAATGTAATTTTTTATGAATTTATTTCCATATGTTTTCTTTTTATAAAAATATTATAAATTAATTTTTAATTTTATATTTTTTTTATATTTTTAATATATTAATAATTTTTTTTCTTTATAAAATATTTCGATAATATAAATATATTAAATGTAAATTTTAAATGGCATTTTTATATTATTTAGAAATATTTTAATAATAATTTCGAAATGAATAAAATTAATAAAAATATCTTGAAAAAAATAATTAATATATTTATAATAAAATATTTTAAGATATATCCGATTTATTTTTATAATAAATTACTTTAAGAAAAATTCCAAAATAATTTTATTAGATAATTAATTAATTATTTTAAAATGTTAATTTAAAATTTACGAATTAAAATAATAATTTATTTTAAAAATTAAGGAATTTATAATGGGATTTTTTATATAAATTTAAAGAAATTAATATTTATATTTAAAATAAAAAAATTCCCTAAATATTTATTAAGAAAAATTAAAAAAAAAATATAAGAATACCCCCGAAATATTTATATTAAAAAATAATTTCTATTAGAAAAAAAAAATTAAGAAAATTATTATAAAAATAAAAACATTTTAAATGATAATAATCAAATCGATTTCTTTAAATATATTAATTATATTATTATTAAATTTTAAATAAAAATAATTAATTTTAATTATTAAATAAAAATATTAATTAATATTTTTATTAAATTTAAATTTAATTTTATAATTAAATATATAAGTAATTTATTAATTATTTAATATTATTTATAATATCTTAGAATTTAAAATATAATTTTAATAATTATTTAATATTTTATAAAATATTTTATAATTAAATAATTAAATTTATTAATAATTTAATATTTTTTAAATTATAATTATATAATATATAATATTAATTTTAATAATTAAATAAAATTTTAATTAAATTAAATAAATAATTTTAATAATAAATTAATAATTATTTAATTAGAAATTAATTTTTTAATAATTTTTAATTTTAAATATAATATTTATATTTTTAAAATATTAATATTCCCGATAATTAATATTTTATAAAATTTCCCTTAGAGGATTATTAAATTTTATAAAAATATATTAAAAGTTATCGGAGTTAGGATTAATATATTAATTTAGTTTCGTATATATATATATTAAGTATTAATTAAATTACGTTTAATTAATATTTTTTAATTAATAATTATATCTTTTAAATATCGTAATTATTTTGCTTTTTCGTATACGTAATTATTATTAGCTCTAAGCATATTATTTTTAGATATAATTTTAGATTTTATCTTTTAATATTAATTAATAATTACCCTAATAAAAAAATTATAAATTAATAAGGCCTCATAGGGGGAGTTATTTTAACGCGTATAATTATCATGATTTTACATTAAAATAATTTTAATAAAATAAAATAATATTTTATATTATTTAATAAAAAATTTATAATTATCGTAAGCTATGAAATTTTCAAAATTATTTTTTATTATATAATTTATTATATTAAGTTTTATTTTATATTCATTATATAATTTTAATTATAAAAAGCCCTAACCTTATTGTTTTTTTTAGTTTTACTTTTAAAATATCATCGATTTATTATTAATTTTACCGATTTTTCACCGATTTATTTTTAATTTTGCCGGTCTTAATTAGGAGTTTTAATTAATTAACTAACCGTTAATTTCATCGATTTTTACTATTAAAATATTTTTAATCTTTATTATTAATTTACTTTTAATTTTTTATCGATTTATTTTTAATTTTTTATTGATTTTAATTAAAATGAGATAATATTTTTATATTATTTAATAAGAAATTCGTAATTGTTATAATATATGAAATTTTTAAAATAATTTTATTTATATAAGATATTATATTAAATATATATATTAAATAGCTATTATAATCTATGAATTTTCATTAATAATATTTATTATATATTTTTATTTTAAAAAACCATTTAATTTTACCGATCTTTTGCCGATAAGCTTATTAATATTAATCATACTTTTTTTAATTTTTATTATTATTATTAATAATAATTTATTTATTTTTTCATAGCGAAATAAATTATATACCCCTTTATTACGCAATAATCTTTATATTTCCCCCCCCCTATATATAAAGTAGTTACGATCTAGTAGCGGCTAAGAGAAAGAAAGCTATATACCCTCCCCCCCTTAGTAGCTAAAAAAGAGGAGGGTTACATACTTTCCCCCCCCTGGCGGCTAAAAAGGAGGAAGGCTATATCTATATACCCTTTCCTTTTCTAGTTACTAAGAGGAAGATGGTTATATCTATATACTATCCCCCCCGGGTTATAAACTAGCCGTAATTTAATTATAATTTAGATGTAAAAAAAAAAGCCTAATAAGATTAAAAAATTATTAAAAAAAGAATTAAATATAAGAAAATAATATTTTAAATATAAAATTATAATAAATAAAAATTATATAAATAAATATATATATAATATAATTTAAACTTTGAAAATATTTGCAAAATAGCCGTAATATTTAAATAAAATAATTATAATATATCGGTAAAGCCGTTATTAGCGTTTTATTATTTAATAATATTAATGATAATTTCAAAGAAAAAAAAATTATTAATATTAGAATTAAAATTAATATATTAATTTAGTTTTATACGTATATATATTAGATGTTAATTAAGTTACATTTAATTAATATTTTTTAATTAATAATTATATTTTTTAAATATTATAATTATTTCGCTTTTTTGCATATGTAATTATCGCCGGTTCTAAGTATATTATCTTTAGATATAGCTTTAAATTTTATCCTCCGATAAAAGTAATATAAATTTAATAAAAATAAATATAAAATTATAAATAAAAAATTAAAAATTTTTAAAAATTTTTATTATAAAATAAATATCGGTTTATATTAATATAAAAATATATATTTAATAATATTTAAAAAATAAATATAAATATATTATTTTAATTATATTATTAATAAAAATTATTCATTTATAATAATAATTAAATTAATTAAAAAGTATTTTTATATAAATAAAAATTAATTTTTATATATAAATAAATAAAAAAATATAATTATTTATATTATTATAAAAAAAAATTTTAATAAAAATCTCTTAAGATATATAAAATTATTAATTAATTAAATTTAATATATATATAAAAAATTATTAATTAATTATTTAAAAAATATTAATTTTAAAAAAAAAATATTTAATATTTATTTTTATTATTATAAAATTTTTTAATATATTTAAAAATATATATATAAATATATAAAATATAATAAATAATATAAAAAAATATAAAAAAATATAAATAATTTATTATATAAATTATAAATAATATTAAATTAATTATATTTATTATAATAATAAATAAAATTAAAAATATTATAATAAATATAATAATAAAATATATAATCGTAAAAATAAATAATATTATAATAATAATAAATATTAATATAATAATAATAAAAAATATTTTATTAATAAATAATTAAAATATTAATTTATTAAATATTTATTAGTAAAATATAAAATTATATAATTTTAATTTTAATATTTTTTATTAGAATTAAAATTAATTTATTAATTTAATTTTATATATATATATATAAAATATTAATTAAATTATATTTAATTGATATTTTTATATTTAATTATAATATATAATATCGTAATTATTTCGTTTTTATCGCGTATATTATTATTATTAATTTTAAATATATCGCTTTTTAATATGATTTTAAACTTTATTTTTTAATATTAATTAATTAATTATTTTAATAAGAAAATTATAAATTAATAAAGCCCTATGGGGAAAATTATTTTAATATATATAATCATTACGATTTTATATTAAAATAATTTTAATAAAATAAAATAATATTATTATATTTAATAAAAAATTTATAATTATTATAATATATAAATTTTTAAAATTATTTTATTATATAATTTATTATATTAATTTTTTTATATTTATTATGTAATTTCGATTACTAAGAGCTTTGATTTCATTGCTTTTTCGGCTTTATTTTTAAAAGATATTTAATTTTTTTGATTTTTATTATTAATTTTCTTTCGATTTTTTATCGATTTATTTTTAATTTTATCGGTTTTAATTAAAAATTTCGATTGATTTATTAATTATTAATTTCATCGATCCTTATTAATAAATTATTTTTGATTTTTATTATCGATTTATTTTTAATTTATTATTAATTTTAATTAAAATAAAATAATATTTTTATATTATTTAATAAAAAGTTTATAATTATTATAATATATAAAACTTTTAAAATAATTTTATTTATATAAAATATTATATTATTATATATTAAATAATTATTATAATTTATAAGTTTTTATTAATAATATTTATTATATA
>MU376330.1:0-72521 GCA_022495205.1 Hypoxylon sp. FL1150 | reverse complement strand
GCGATATTTAAATAAAATAATTATAATATATTAATAAAATTATTATTAATATTTTATTATTTAATAATATTAATAATAATTTTAAAAAAAAAAAAATTATTAATATTAAAATTAAAATTAATATTTTAATTTAATTTCGTATATATATATATAAAATATTAATTAAATTACATTTAATTAATATTTTTTTAATTAATAATTATATTTTTTAAATATCGTAATTATTTTATTTTTTTATATATGTAATTATTATCGGTTTTAAATATATTATTTTTCGATATAATTTTAAATTTTATTTTTTAATAAATTTAAATATTAATTTAAAAAATTAATAATTATATTATTAAAAATTATAATAAAATAATTTATATAATTATATTAATAAATTTAAATATAATTAAAAAAATAAAATTTATAAAAAAAAATAAATTAAAAATTTAATTAATTAAAAAATTATATAATTAAAAAAATATATTTTATAATTTTAATTTAAATTTTTAAAATAATTAAAAATATTTTATTAAATTTATAAATAATAAAATAATTTTTTTAAATTAAAATAATTTATAATTAATTAAAATATTAAAAATTAATTAATAAATAATTTTAAAATATTTATTTATTAAAAATTTTAATTAAAATTATTAATTTAATTAAAATTATTAATAAATATTAATTTATAAATTTAAAAAAAAAATAATTCCTTAATAAATAAAATAAAATACGAATAATCATATTAAAAACCGCCCTCCCCAAAATCTTTCTAACTAATGCTAATGACTAAGCGCCCTAATAGATAGGCTAATTATCACTTTGTTAGGATTCACAATGGAATCAATGATAGCTAACTTGTAATAATCCGCCCCTAGGCAGTGTTAAACCTACCCCCCCGTAGTATTCCCTCCAGTTAGATGTCTCGAAATTCAATGTCAGCCGCACACGACCCTTGCTGAATCAACTAGTTCCTTTCTTGTTCCCCAAGTAGGAACACATGCAATCCCCACCGCTACTATGTGTAAAAATCAGTTATTGGCATTTCATACATAACATCTTTCCCTTGTTCATGTGAAATTTGATGGTGCTTATGAGGCGGTATACGGAGTCATGGAACTGTAAGAGCTGAAGCAAGTCAAGCAGCACCATTTTCCCGAAAGGTAAGAATAGGGCTGCGAGCTGAAGGAATCCTTAACGGCATTATGCCCGCGGGTTTAAGTGGATCTTCACCCCTATCTATACTATGTACGGGGAAATCAGCTATTATTGTAACCGACGGTTCATCGATGCTTCTAACACCTGCTTCACTCGGCTAGATAGATCTACAAACAAATCAAGTATGTACCTAGTTTGGAATTGATGGATCGGTCCCCTTGAAGTTCGCACTTACCGCTTTACATTGACAGTAAGTGGTAGGTAGATGTTAATGATGGAACTTTCTGTCGCTAGTCAGGGCAACATAGATTTAGTTCCAGATTTGAGCGCACGCGTCAAGTACGAGTACCTAGGTAATTATAGCAAGTTATCTACACATGTTTCTCAGAAACTCTCGGGCGGCCCTCCAAGTGTCGTCACTCGATATGAGCCGTGGTGGACTGAAATAAATCCAGAAAAGTCCTACAGGGCGAATATGATCTATCATCATAACAATCATACTTGGAATAATTGGGATGTGCGTGGTGCATAACTAGGTGCTGAGATGAGCCCTAGCGTGCTGTGGGCTGTACCGAATTAGATTCCTGGTAGTCAACCCCTGGCTTGCTAAGATGCTTGGTAACGGGATGACTAACGGCAGCCAATTATAGAGCCAGTGGTAAGCCCCTGTCGTGGAAGGGTTCTATTTTCAACTCCCCAGACTATGAATATCGAGCCATGCCGGTTTAGCCTACCAAGTGGAATGAAAGTAGCGCTTTGGTAAAGTCTTTGCGAATCGGCTTGCGCGAATGGAGTTGCCATACATGCCCATACATGCCCATACATAGATACATACCTACATACGAGTTAGCAAGATGACTCGCTTCCACCCGTACCCGGGTAGTGTAAAATCTCTTGCATCTTTAGCTTAAACCCAATGGCGATGGCCCGCACCGTGATCTTTACCTGTGAGAAAAGTACACCCTTGTCCAAGAAGAGAAAGGAGACCCGTTAAATTTTGGAATCAGTACGGGTTTGAGGATCAGGACTTCGATGGGTGGTACGAGCTCGGGGAGATTGACGATGTGATAGGGCTGCTCGTATCCCAGCTCTGGCTGGCCGCCACCAGCCTTATTTCCTAACGCCATAATATATAACTCTCTCTTATCCCGTTATGCACGTCTTAGACAATCAAGTAGGTCGACATTGAATCTTTGAAACTACAATTCGCTAGTATTCTGGATAGCTCGAACTCGAATAACATGTCTACCACGAGCAGTCGGACCAAAATGGCCAAGAAGAGAAATAGTGATGTGCGCAAGGAGCAGAACAGAATTGCCTCTCGTGCTTATCGTGAGTTACTCCCGCGTTCTTATCGTGGCCTCATCTCGATCACACTGACACTGGTACTTAGGAGAAAAGCGCAAACAGAAGCTGGCTCTTCTCGACGAAATTCTTAAAACTGATTCTCAAACGGACTCTATGAGTTCGGTATCTGATGAAACGGAGGGATATACCGCGTCATGGTCGTTGGCTCAAAGCAGACATGCCTCGAATAGCCCCGTCCCTGCGGCGTTGTCTGCGGTACCCGTAGCTACGCAATGGTCGGCAACGAGCCCTCCCATGTCTTCAGCCATTCCAGGATACAGTCACGATAGTTATGAAAGTTGGATTAGCTGCTACGATCGTCCGAATAACACATATTCTACTACTAGCAACGACTATGTGCAGCAGTACGTGTCTGCCGAAATTGGGGGAAATTCGCTAGACGCGCCTGTCTCATACAATATGTCGTCTCTGCCGTCGATGACATTGGCACCGTCAACACCTCCCGTGCCTCCCATGCCATTAGAACCTTTGATTGCCACCAATTTTACGCCTCGCCCTCCCCACGCTCAACCAGTCCACATCACCAGTTCCTCAAACCTGCCGACATACATCAACGAAGACCTGCAGAGACAAATATGGGTTGACTCGCTAGAAGACAGCACGGTGATGGCCCTCGAAAAATTTGGCGGTTTGAGTCACGTCCAGCAAAGGCAGGTTCTAACCTTGATTCAAGAGAGGCGACAATTACATCCACCGAGCACGGCCCATGATCAAAACTCGGAGTTTATGCATCCAACTTGTCAGGCTACACCTCCACCATCAGGTAAGAGCATCACGCCATTAAAATAATAACCCTTGGATCACATTGCTTACTCTGTCCATAGCACAATTTATCAGTACCGATTTTAGGAAATACCAGAATATGAGACAGGCCTCTGGATCACCCATTCCCAGTAGGCACTACTAGATCCTTTTTCGAACAGGCTAGAATCGTTTGCTGTCACTACACGAAAAAGTGGACGGGCATATACTGCGGCCGTGAATCATTTCAAACAGATGAAATGAATACTTCCTCTATAGTTTAGTTCTCTGTTGCAACTTAGTTGATTCTCCGTATGCGACTCGCCACTCATTGGTCGATCGACGACAGGCAAAAAGATTAAAACCTCACTATGTGAGAAGGGGCAGACCTTGTGGTGTTGGGAGGCCTGGGGAGCGCACCTGATTGACTACCACGTATGCGGACCTCATCCTCCGATCACGGCAGATAGCCCGCGAGTTCCTATGGAATGATAATAAATTAGGTTCTCTACTGTGTTCAAATTGTGTTCTCCAACCGAGAAGCGCGGCCCCGGGAGAAGAACAGTATCACAACAGCGCCATGTCCCAACAATATATGATTTGAAGGCTGGAGACAGTCTGTGGCCATAGGTTCATGGTTCGCTCAACACAGTTGGTGCTTATTGCATCCAAAGCAATGTTAATACCTCAAAATGGTACAGGGATGGCTTAAGATATAGCGTTACAAGCGAAACATCATACCCAAGTACCAAGGCCCATGTGATGGATGGTATTGCTGTTTCGAGGCGTTCGGATTTGTCTGTTAGAGAACACTCAAAGGAGTTTTGGTGTAACATAGCTGGCTGCCTCTCACAAAATACTGAATAAACGAAGATACAAGACTCTTCTAACTCGACTCCTATATGTTGTCATTCTACGACCACCCTTAAAATCAGCGGCTGACTAAATTGGTCACTATCGCTTTTGTCCTCTTGCAGTGAGCGAAGAGGGACTCGATTACAGGACGAAATAGATATGATGAGAAGATAGAATGCACGAAACCACTTGCCAAGTCATCAGAGCCGCGCAGTGAGAATTTAGCTAACCTTGTCCAATGATTTGGAAACTGCAATCTGAGAGCATCTACTATGTGCCTACGTCGAGTAACAATAGAAACACTTTTTAACGGCAACCGAGGTGGATTACTATTGTATAAATGATGAACTTTCCTTTCTCGTCGAAACCGAATCAACACAATAGGTGGATAAGATGTGGAATCAAGATTGTCGTTGTCCAGAAAACCGTGCTTACAACAACCCCATTCTGATAGGATTGCTGACAGGGTCAGATCTATATAAGGAGGCATAGCGATATCATGCCACTATGCTCATCTCTTGGAAGCGAGTGCCGTTCCTCGTATTGAGAACCAGGGCTTAAAGGCCACTAGCAACTGGAAGAGAGCCGGCTAGAACACCTGAAATTAATCCCGGGGATGATAATAAGCACCATGCATCATCCAAGGGACTCACACAGATAGGAATACCCCTGTCCCAGCAAGGTCCTATCGAATTGAGTGACATCACCTGCCCACAGTTCGCAATTCTATGATACGCCACTCTACGCACGAGTTCGACCCCCTTTTCTCCGTCTATGGGGTAATCTATTTCTTCCCCGCGCGTTTTCTCATCTGCTTCTCGCGCTCGTACGCGTTGGCCTCCCTGCCTTCCTCGCCCTGGATCTCTGCCACCAACCTCTTGTACTTCTTCTCGTACGCCGCGTCCTTCGCCTTCTTGATCCTCAACTGCTCGCGGGCCATGAAGCTGGCATCCTTCCTCAGCTCCCTCATGGCGCCCTTGCGTTCCTTCTTGTGCTCGGCCTTCAGCTTGGCTAGCTCTGCCCTGTCGCGATCCGGGTCGTAGTGCTTGTTCGGGTCAAACGAGTCCTCGAACTTCGGTATAGCCGTCTTGATGGGCAGGGGTTTATGATGATGGAGCTCGAGGGGCCGTCGGGCCATACGTGCAAGCTGGAGCATCTTCTCTAGCTTCATCCGAAGTTTTTCGACTCGACTATTTAAGGCGGCTGGAAACTTGGTTCTGCATGGCTTACTAGACAAGTGGACAAGAACATTCTTGGCTGGCTCAAATGTTTCAGAGAAAGCGGGTTTGCTACTGTAAAGGTCTGCTGCCGCGTCTAGTAATTGCACCGTGGTAGCTAGTATTGCAAGCTTAGTCGACGTGGCCTCCTTGTTAGTTACGTTACCGATTGCACAGTCTGCAGGAGAGAGCCTCCTGACGTCGAGTGAGTGAGCATCGACAATGCGAGTCCCTGGCGCCGGCTCATGTATAGAAAAGACTCCTAGGATATCCTTGGCTTTTTCCGGTGCAAAGGCACACAATGTGTTGAGACAGGAATTCATGAACTCTGGAATGTAGCGCTTCGAGACCTGTTGGTACTGGAGAGCCAAGGTAGATAGATAGGACCCTTGAGCATAATCTGTAAGTTGTTTCGGGACCTTTTCAAGATTTCGGGCGATGAGAAGCCCTGCTGGCGTAACAACCTGGTGGAAATGATCTGAGGTCGGAAATATAGTCCCGATCGCGGTCAAGACCACTAGGTCACCAACGTTGGGCGAGAGCGGTCTCGAGTGGCCGAAGCTTTCGAGTTGCGAGCGGAACTCATTTGCAGTTTCGATAGGGTAAGACTTCGCGAGCGAGTGTATATGTCGGATGAGACTTTCGAGGACTGAGAATGGTGGTATTTTTGGGAGGTTTGACGAGTATGATAGGTATTGGATGAGAGTCGTCACAAAATTAGCAAGTTTGGGTTTGTTGTTACTATCCAGCTTAGGATGGTACAACGCTCGAATTCTCTGCACCATAGTAGGGAGGTGCTCCATAGGAATACCTCGTGTCGTTTCATTGAATTCCTCTAGAGTCTGCGGGCAGGGAAATGTGTAAGGTAGGCCGTTAGAATCTTGTCTAGTGTCAGCCGAGGCAGCGCCATCTATGAGCTGAGCGCTAAACACCGGATTCTGTGCTTCTTCCTCATTTAATAAGCCTTTCGTAAATTCATCGTCATCTTCGGCGTCAGATTCTTCTTCCTCTGATGACTCTTCGCTTTCCACAGGTTCTAAGTCCGAGCCACTGGCTATCAGATCATCCTCAATGAGAAAATCGTCCTCGTCGTCGAAACCGAGTTCTGTTGCAGTTGGTTGAGTTTTGATGCCCCTTCCTAACCCAAAATCATCTTCTTCCGTTTCGGTAAACAGGATAGGGCCGTTAGTTGATTCTGGTTCCAACTGGGGACTGATATCGCCGTCCTCATTCTCGCTATCGTTAGCTTCCTCCCCGCGCATTCTCTTCAGTCTCTTTTCCTCAAGCTCTTTCAGTCTTTCGGATTCTTCTTGCGCCTTCTCCTCGTCGGTCTTGGTCCGGTCTGTAGGCTGCGCTCGTCTGTCTTGAGCGAGTAATCTGAGCCGCATATCGTAATCACGTTCCATTCTTTCTTTTGCCGCAGCGGCCGACTCTGCCGCATTCGCCTCCACGCCTTCAGATGCCTTTTTCCTGTTGAAAAGTAAGTCATGGAGGCCAGGCAGCTCCATATCGAGCTCTTCCCGTAGATCCTCGTCAGCATCTCTGGCTGCCTGGCGTTCGGCCTTATAGAATTTCGATTTGGCGATAAGTTCTTTCATGACTTCTTGTTTCGTTTTCTTCCTTTCTGGCTGTCCTTCTCCTTCATCATCGTCTTCCTCGCCTTCGAAGGGACGCGCGCGCTTCGAGCCCCGGTTATCGTCGTCGTCGTCGGAAGCAGCCGCGTCAGATCCCGCAGAAAGGTCATCTTCATCAAAATCATCCACGACATTAGGGCCATCGAATGACAAAGATTTTCCCATGTGGGTCAGTCCTTCACTGGGCTCGTCATCTTCGAGGTCGAACATGGAGCTCTTGTGACTTGTCTTTTCCTTCACGAATCTCTCCCGCATCTTCTCCTCTGGTGTCATATGCGGGTCGTTTTCTCCGAACCGTCGATCGAGTATACCGCCTACTTTATGGCGCCGATTCAGCTCTACCAAAAGGGTTTGTCGCCGCTGTTCGAAGTCGTTAGCTAAGAAAAGTGTGTAAAATCTCGCTCCACACTTACTCTCTCTTCCCCGAGTGACTTGGCTTCACCAGGTCTTCCTTTGGCAGCATTGGTATTCGCTGGCCTGTTGCTGGTAACCTGAAACTTGGGGCCGCGGGCATTGTGCTTCAAATCAAATGGATTGAAGTCTTCTCGAATACCCTCCAAGTCGGCCGCCTTTTGGAATCTGCGATTATTTGTCTTGCCATCTTGCGCATTCCTTTTCTTCTGTTTCTTAGATAGCTGCGGGCCAATGACGCCTTTCTCTCTCAGAGAGGCCTTCAACCTTTTGAGTTGGGAGCCCGGCATTGTATACGTTATGTCTGAGAGTCCGAGGTAGGCGAAAAATACCTACATAGACTTTTTTTTTTCTTTGGCGTAGCTGAGAATCGAGATATGCTTATCTTATCGCCCCACCATGCGACCACCTGGGCATGCAAGATCCCCCGTAGACCCACACTTACACTGCAGGGGTAGGTATCACTAAGTTCCACTTTAAATTGTCAAGCTCGCAGGCTCGTCACCTGTCCACCTTTAACATAGCCTGGTTGGGATTCTTCCCTTCGCATCGCCGACATTTTACGATCTACAATGATTGCTATGGACATCAGATAGCGGCAAATATGGGGTTCTATTCCTTCCTAAGAGATGACAGGTTTGTTGCCGCCAGTCTTGGCCTGGGCACCGTGGGGTTTCTCTTTGCCATGCGCTCCATTCTGGAATACTACCGAGACGAAGCTGAGATCAAGCCAACGCCGCCGAAAACCCAATACATCACTCAGGAGACCGAAGACTCGCTGGGGCTCAGCACTCTTGAGAGCCTCCTTAGTCACTATAATTTTGCTATCCGGGACACGGCGTTGAAGATTGTTGCCGGACGCGCCGTCAACGATAGCTCTGCCGTCTATCATCTCCTATGGGGCATTACGCGCACAGACTACGAAGAGCGCATGGAGGCTCTAAGGGCGCTTGCTTTTGCCATGGAAGATAGTACGTATTCGAGCTGCTTGGGTGACGTCGGGGGAGCTTTAAGCTGATTCACTGCAGAAGATGCCTTCCAAGACCCGCTAAACGCACTTAACAACCCGAAAGCCTACAGCGCCCTTGTGAGGTCTCTTGAGTTATGCCTCGACGATGCGGAACACGAGAAACTCGATGACCCCCTGTACGACGAATATTTCCTGCGGGATATTGGCGAGCGCCGGTGCCTTATGCTGGTTTCCCAGCTTGTCCACAGATACGGTGTCGATAAATTCATCGAAGCTGGATTTGTTGAGAGGTGGCTTGCGAAACAACCATGGGGGGACGATGATGAAGAAAGGCAGAAGAACTTCGGCATGTATATGGATCGAAGGAAGAACCGAATTAGCGACATTTGCTTTCATCTTAAGACGTGCAAGGCTGGTCGCAAAGCTCTGTTTAAGGCAAAGCTAACTTCCAAGTCGAGGCGAGGAAAGCGTGAAAGGACCGATCAGATCAAGGTCGTACTGGAGATTAGTATGGCCAACGAAGACGACCTTGAAGGGCCATCACCAGCCGAGCATATTCCTCGCGTGAACGACCAAACTGCCGAAGAACAACGTCTGCGCAGAAGACACCGAGAGGCTATGGTCCTCAATGACGGAACGCACTCCTTGGGGCGCAACGATATTATCGAGAGAGCACGATTCTAATAGCTGAATGCTGCGCATCTTGAAATATTGCGCTGTTGCATGTATGTTATTAATGCAAAGCTCCGACCAGGCGCACCCCTAGAAGCTTTGTAGGACTGGACTTGACGAGGCCCACGATATTGCAGTTTTCATTTTGCGGACTGTAGGGCAAATCGGTCTAGATTCGAATTACTTCCAGCATGGTGGACTTCATCAATCATTTATACCCCAAAATCATTGTCTGGAAGACATGCAACAATTGGAAGCAAATGCCCCCAACGGCTATTGTTGTCCTAGGAATAGACTTACCTCATCTCGATCTTCCAGATAGGGGTGGTCGTAGAAACGTTGCGAGGTATCTAACAGGTTTAGCTGTTCCCAAACCCTTTGGAGTCGTATAGTCATATAGGTCTGTGGTGAGGGCTGATGGAGAAGAATTGCTAAGCTTGCTGAGCTGGGAAGCTCATGAATAATGTTTACGACCACGGCATTATAATGTGTTACAATTCGCACCATTCTGCTCGGCCACACTACAACGTTCTCGAAAGCAGTAATACTATGCGATTCAGAATGTCATGATACTAGACATTGATTAGGTAGATGACTGTGTCGATGTGGCAATACATTCATGTGCATAGGAGAAAGCCAAATGGAACAACTCACATGTATTAATCAAGTGATGCGATGATATTGCCATTACGAGACTTGTCTTGCGGGACTCATTACGGGATTCCAAGACATGCATATACCTAGGTTAGGTACGTAGTAGTATTAGGTTTCCCACTTACCGGTTGAGGCGGACTTCAGGGGTAAGAAAAACATCTGTGCTCGAACTATATTAGCTTCCGAGCTCGTGGCGTACTAACAAGGGTTGGAAAATCAAACCAATATTAGGTGACGCAAAGCCGTTGAAAGTCTCTTTGTCCGGACAGATCAAGGTTTCGGCATGTGCTATAACGGTGACAATTGGTATCTAATCTGACATCTGATATGTGACTAAATCTGCTGGAGATCTAAGTCAAATGCCAATGTCTTCTTTCCCTTTGCTGTTGTTGTGTTATTCTGGATGTAAACAAAAGGATTTAGCCCCTCGTCTCCGGGGGTAATCTGACAGAAGCCAATTAAATCTGTTCTACCTGAAGCAAGTCGTCTCTTGCGGCTGGTAAGGTTGCAGCAACGTCTCGTTAGGTACAGTAGCGTGGTATGAATTAGGAATGATTAGAGTTGGAAACGAATCAGCGGTGTTGCTTTGCATCAAAGGCTACTAAAAACGATTACGACTCACCGCTTGAGTCGGCGATTCTGACCTGTCATTGGTACATCTTTGCTGATTGTTTACAGCTTCGTTGCGCCGGTACCCCCCACGAAAGCGGCAACGTAGTAATGAAACTTTAGAAATACCTAACCTAGTATTCCTTGCATCTTGCTGATGAAATAATCCGAACACTGAGCCTGTAGAATACGATTGCTTTGGAGCCAGGTGTCTATAATCTTTGTTCTTCTTTGTCCATTTAGTTGGATACTTTTCACCACCATCATTTGCTGCTGCTGCCGTTGCCGCCACTACACAGATTTGATCATCTCGAGTCTACCCAAATTTCGTCGCTCCTCGCAGCCAGCTACACTATGTACCCTCGACCCTAGTAACGCCGTACATACTGCTTGGTATTCAATCATCAGGCAAATTTTCGCACATCGTACACAAAGACGCACATACAATCTTTTTCCGAATTCACCAGGGTTTGACCTCACTCTTTTGCAACTTCTATGTTGTTGCGCCCGAGATACAAAGTACCTTGTTTGAACTGCTCATAGGTACATTACCTAGGCATACATGTACTGAGCACTGTCGCAGTCATTCGCCTGTGCAGTTCTGAACTCTCAACGATTCCGCCGTGGTCAGACTCACAATCTTCCTACCCAAGCTTTGGAATCTGAAGCGGAGGTCCGACTGTTAACTTTTCCTGGGACTTGCAAGTCCTAATATCGGGATTCCATATTATTCGCTCTGTCTCCCTGGGTCGCTAGACACTCGTACCTCACACACTTATTAACGATTAACTTCCCGGGTTTTAGCGCACCAGCTTCTTGGACTTCCGCCGTTAAATCATTGGCTGAGAGGAGTTCCCCCTTCCCACGCGACCGCGACGGCCACCAGCAGCGCAGTGCCGGCCATTTTATTAGTGGATTCCTTATAGGGGGGTATCCCATCAGGGAAGCTATCGGATTGGACCGAGAGCCTACAGGTCCCCGCCCTCGAAAATCAATAGCGGGTAAAAAATACAGACTACCACTACGGCGCACGAGTGTTTATGTAAAACAGAGAGGGAAGGGACGTTGCCCACTATGGCTTCGACGGCAACAACTTTCTCTCCCCAGAGACAACAAGGCCTGCCTCGGAGCCCCAGAAAATCTGGGATAGCTACCGCATCAACCCCCAACCTCAACAGCCTTTATTCATCGCATTCGAGACTTGCTCCCGGCAACGGCGCTCTTGCGCGCAAAGCCTCATTTGCCGCCCTTACCCCTGGCTCGCTCGCCTCCATTCCTGATGACAGCGAGAGTTACGCCTTCAATAGCGTGTTGACCGATTCATCGCGCAAAATGCCACCTTTAACCCCTGGAAAGGGCGGCGCCACCGCCGACGATTTTGCTTTGGGCGACACTGTTGAGGTTCCTGGAAACATGACGGGAATCGTTCGCTTTGTAGGGTCGGTCGCCGGGAGGAAAGGCACATTCGCAGGTGTTGAATTGCATTCGGAATTTTCTGCGCGCGGCAAGAACAACGGCGATGTTGACGGGTAGGTCCCGAAGTTCCCCTTGTCTAACCAGACCTCCATTTGCTTTGGTACCATTTCTTCCCGTGTCTCTGGCCGTTGCTAACCAATCACTTCGCTGCAGGGTCTCCTACTTCACAACCTCAACCCCTGGCTCCGGTATCTTTGTACCGATTAACAAACTCTACAAACAGCGCAACTCTCCACCAACACCCGCCAGTACCTATTCACTCACTCCTGGCTTGAAGGTCGCAAGCCAGAATGCCACAAACCATACTCCGCCGACTCCATCCATACCATCTTTCAGCAAATCTTTAGGTCCAGCCAGAGCGCCGAGTCCCCAAGGCAAACGATCTAGAACGTCCTTACCACGACCGGACTCGCCTGTCCGTAGACTGCAGCTTACCCCTGCACCCCGACCGTCGATTGCGACACCGGCAAAGGTGCCTCCTCGTTATGGAACTCCTTCGATTTCTAGATTTGGATCAAGCGTGCGAGGCACTGCGGGTGACCCGAACAAGACTTCGAAGCTGGATAAGAAGCCTAGCATGGCCCCTAGGAGCGTATCCGCGCTAGGGCAAATATCCAACTACGATGAAGACGAGACTACGCCTGTTGGTTCGCGCACTAAAATCAACGGTACCAACGGTTCGATATCGTCGCTGTCTTTTAAGAGACCTGCATCTCGAGCAGCTCATGTGAACGAAGAGGAGGTTGGACGATTAAAAGGCCAACTCGAAGACAGAGATCGCCAACTGAAAGACCAAGCTTCAGCACTAGCTGAGATGGAGAGCAGCCTTACAGAACTTACAATGTTGATAGATCAGTCGGATGGTGGAAGAATGCGAGCAGGTAGTCTGGATGATAAGGACACCCCACAACTTCGAGCATTGCTTCGAGAGAAGAACGAGAAGATCGCCATGCTGACCGCCGAGTTTGACGCGCACCGAGCGGACTTTCGTAGTACTATCGATACGCTCGAGATGGCCAGTACGGAGACCCAGAGGGTGTACGATGCTAAAATTCGCGAATTAGAGCAAGAACTTCACGACGCACAAGAACGACACGATGATGTGGACAGCGTAGCTCGTCAGCTAAAGCAGCTAGAGGAGCTAGTTCAAGAGCTTGAGGAAGGCTTAGAAGATGCCCGTCGAGGTGAAGCTGAAGCTCGAGGAGAAGTAGAATTCTTGCGAGGGGAGGTGGAGAGAACGAGGTCGGAATTGCGCCGGGAACGCGAGAAGGCCTCTGCGGCTCTGAATGGGGGCGACCATGGAGAAGACAAGCTATCCATGTCGAAAGAATTAGAGCAAAAGGAAGATGAGATTAGAGGTCTCAAGGCTATTATCCACTCCCTTAGTAGGGATTCTATTCCTGGTTCGGATTCTCCCGACAAGACGCCTACTCAGCCACAACGCAACAACTCCTTCATTAAGTCTCGTCCGAATTCAATGGATAAGCGCAAATCGAAAGAGCAGCTAGAGCGAGACAATTTTGAACTGCGCAGCCTCCTCGAAAACAAGAATTCTCGAGAGGAGGAACTTGAGCGAGAAATTGAGTCTCTGCGACGAGTCAGTGCTACGACCCATCGTATTAGCTCCGCGACTATCGGCAGCACCAATCGATCATCGTATCGCGACTCGAAGGGAACTGTCATTCTTACACGCGAGGCGCACTCCCCTGAAATTATTCACAAACGTGCACGGACTTTAGACACGATGCCTGAGAGTGATGCGTACTCGTCAGTTACCGAGACTAGCACACTCTGGTGCGAGATCTGCGAAACCGGCGGACATGATATCCTTACGTGTACCAATATGTTCGGACCCCAGAACGAACAAGGAAAGATTGGTGCTAGCGACCATGCGCCGGGCAAGACAGGTAGAGACGTTGTTCGCGAAGGCCTTAGGCACTTGTCGGTTCCTGCCGACGCCAATGCAGAGGACACCCCTCGTCCTCTGTCGCCGATGAAGCCTAAACAGGTGGCAGTATCCCTCCCCTCTGCTGCAGTTAAAATTCTCCCCAACCCTCAGGATTCGGGTCCGTTGGCTGGAAAGGATAGCGGTGTGGTCGACCCAGAAAAGTGGTGTGCTTTATGTGAACGTGACGGGCATGATAGCATTGACTGCCCCCTGGAGGATGCCTTCTGATTTCTATCCTCACGACATCTGACACGACTCAACGACGCAAAATGAAGGATATCTGCAGAAAGGCACTCAAAAATTGTGCACGGGTGCTCGGTGTACGAAAGACGGGACGGCTGCATCTAACTCCTGCATTGTTTCTTCTGTCTAGGTACCTAAAAAAGCCAAGCATTTCATTTCTATGGGAAATGCGATTGGCTAACGACTGTTTCGGATCGATGATACCAAAGATTTCCTTTCACTTCCCCGCCTATTTACCTATAATTCGCACCCCTACTACCTTTACTACCTTTCGTTTACGTGTATACCTACTTATTCTGGCTGGGTGGCGAAAAGCCACGAGGATAGAGTGTCGTCGGGATGAGGATTTGGGGCAAGTTGTACTTGTACTGGGACTGGATGTACGAGTTATCCGAATTCTGATTACCAACTGGTAGTTGAAGTAGTTGCATACATGTGTAATACGTAATTACGCATAAAACAATGTTTCTTGTGCTAATAACTGTTGAACGTGCCGTGACCAAAACTATACTACTGCTATGTTTGAAATAGTGTCATGCTAAGTTACAGGCCACCTTGAAATAAAGAGGGTTGGTATTATAATGGCAAGGAGGACTGACCTTAGTTTACCTAATGCTGGAAGGTAACGATGCTCTATATATTAACAGTAACTCGATCCTACCTAGTCTAACAATGAATATGTGCGATCTCGGAACATCTTAAGCTTTTACCCAATCTATCGGGTTTTGGCGTCTTATTGTGTTTACATGGTCGAAATATCGCCAACTACTCTACTTACCTATGTACTTACCTACTTATCTTATGTACTTATCTACTTACCTTAGGTACTCATTCTTACCTATAGTCTACTCCAATCCACCTCCGTTTTTCTAGATTACAACAAACCTACTATTCCTATACCCGCTTATCGAGATATACAAGCAATACGGATCGGCTTCCTACATGACCTACGTAATAAGGCTGATAGCTGGTCAGTAATGGGGTAAGTGTGGGCCGCCGGCTTCGATGATTCGCTATCCAGACTCCAACATTGGCGGGCAAGGGGGAGCCAAGCGTCTCCCCCGCAAGTTCTCCAATCAGGTTGCCAAGTCAGCTGCTCCTTCGTCCCACCATCCCTACCCCCTGCGTCTAAGGAACCCCTCGGCAGCTACAGCTTACTGCCTGTGCCTGTATCCAGCCTCCTACCTCCTACCTTTCAACTGCTTACAGACATGTAACGAGCTGTCAGTGCCAACATTAACACCTTCACTTATCCATCCATCCATTCACATTGATGTAGCCCATCATCAATTGCAATTGTCATATTTACATATCACATTCACTCGGGACTGACAGCTCCCTGTATCGCCAGTCTGTCTTTCGTTTATATAAGTACCTACTGTGCTTAACCCGACACCCATCGTAAAAGCCATTCCGTCACACCAGAAACTCGTCAACAGTGTCTCATCTACGTACGGAGGACAACGTGAACCCTACACTCATCTAACACATACTCGGCACAAGCAGGGAAACTTTACCAACAGTACTCATCACAGAGGTCACAATGGGTGGTGAAACTGCAAAGCCTAAGGTCGTTTCGACCGAATACCCAATCCGGGCACCCGCTCCAGTCGGCAAACGGATTACCCACATCTACAAGGAACGCATCACCCAGTTCTACTCTACAGGACAATGGGAGAAGCGGAACCTTCTTGCCATGATGTACGAGGGTATTGCCTCTGGCCCTCCTCATGTTCGACTATCCACTTGGGCTGCTCCAGGTCTCTCGAGGCCGACCTTTAAGGAAGCCATGGCTGGCGAGTATAAACCCGCCGTTGTCGGTCAGTCCTTTGGCCCATCTTGGTCTACCCACTGGTTCAAAGTGGTACTCCGTGTCCCTACCAACCTGCAGGATAAAGAGCATTTGGAATTCCAATGGGA
The DNA here is from genome assembly GCA_022495205.1 of Hypoxylon sp. FL1150. Taxonomy (NCBI): domain Eukaryota; kingdom Fungi; phylum Ascomycota; class Sordariomycetes; order Xylariales; family Hypoxylaceae; genus Hypoxylon; species Hypoxylon sp. FL1150. The sequence goes on along the minus strand of MU376330.1, from coordinate 56,654 downwards.
CTCCAACAGCGAAGGCATGGTTTGGACTGACGACGGCAAGCCTTTGCAAGGTCTGACTGGTGGAGGCGAGCGCGTCGAGTGGATCCTTCCGAACTCTTTCAGAGACGGAAAGGAACACACCATCTATATTGAGATGGCCTGCAATAGTATGTTTGGAAATCCCACTGGTGGTGATACCATCCAGCCCCCCAATCCAAACAAGAGCTTCCAGCTCGTCAAGGCCGATATATGTGCTGTCAATCTTGATGCCCGACAACTCTGGATTGACACCTGGATCATTGGCGACGCTGCGAGAGAATTCCCCGAAGATTCGTGGGAGCAGCACCAAGCACTAAACGTCGTCACCAACATCATTGATTCCTACGTCCTTGGTGACAAGGATTCTCTCAAAAAGTGCCGTAAGATTGCACAGGAATACATTGGATCCAATGTCGATTCTTCCAAGGTCTACGACAGCGGACTTCCATCTCAGGTCTTCGGCATTGGCCATTGCCACATCGACACCTGTTGGCTATGGCCCTGGGCTGAGACGAAGAGAAAAGTAGCGAGGTCCTGGTCGAATCAGTGTGATCTCATGGAGCGATATCCCGAGCTCAACTTTGCTTGCTCTCAAGCACAGCAGTACAAATGGTTGAAGACCCTGTACCCATATGCATTCGACCGTGTCAAGCAGAAGGTCAAGGAGCGTCGGTTCCACCCGATTGGCGGCAGCTGGGTTGAGCACGACACCAACATGCCCAGTGGCGAGTCTCTCGTCCGGCAATTTCTCTACGGCCAAAGGTTCTTCGAGAGCAATTTCGGAGAGCGTTGCCGGACGTTCTGGCTTCCCGATACATTTGGGTATTCTAGTCAGCTCCCTCAAATATGTCGACTAGCCGGAATGGACCGATTTCTCACGCAGAAACTCAGTTGGAACAATATAAACAACTTCCCCCACACGACCTTCAACTGGGTATCGCTTGACGGAAGTCAGGTCATCTGTCACATGCCGCCAGCCGAGACGTATACTTCGGAGGCCGAGTTTGGCGATGTCAGACGCAGTGTGACTCAGCACAAATCGATGGACCAAGATCATACCTCGCTACTGGTTTTCGGCAAAGGCGACGGCGGTGGCGGCCCGACTTGGCAGCACATAGAAAAGCTGCGACGGTGCCGAGGCATCAGCGACCAGGTTGGCCTCTTGCCTAGAGTGCACCTCGGCAACACCGTTGATGACTTCTTCGACAAGCTGCAGGAGAAAGCTGATACCCTGGTTACCTGGTACGGCGAACTCTACTTTGAACTTCACCGTGGCACGTACACAACGCAAGCGAACAACAAGAGGAACAACCGGGAATCGGAGTTCATGCTGCGGGAGCTTGAACTATTAGCCACCATTGCATCGATAAGATCTAGCTCTTACAAATATCCCAAACCACAGTTCGACGAAATGTGGGAGGCAGTCCTCCTCTGTCAGTTCCACGACTGTCTGCCTGGAAGTGCTATCGAGATGTGCTATGATGACTCGGATGAGGTAAGTTCGCTCGAATGATAAGTATTATTCTAATTAGCTAACTCCAAATTAGTTGTACGCCAAGGTGTTCCAGATGGGTAAGGATATATACAAGGATATCTACAAGGCATTCGGCATCACGCGCCTGGGAATGAATACTGAACTTGGTGAACCTATCGCCCTGAACACCATGCCGTGGCACAGGAAAGAGATCGTCGAACTTACCGAGACTGAACTTGGCGTTGCTTGCGGATCTGGACTTTTTGTTAACGTGAAGCCGTTCAAGACAAGCGCGACCAAGGCAGTTACCGTTCAGGAAGTCAGCGATGGCGCCTTCGTCATGCAGAATGATCAGCTGACAGTCCAAATTAAGGACGGAAACGTCACTTCTCTTGTTGATCGCAAGACAGGTCGCGAGATCATTCCCGAAGGAGAGAAGGCCAACCAGCTTGTTATCTTTGACGACAAGCCGCTGTACTGGCAGGCGTGGGATGTCGAAGTCTACCATCTGGATACGCGCAAGGTAGTGCCTTATGGCAAGACCAAAATATTGGAAGACAAGGACCATCGAGTCAGTGTCATGACCGAGGCTATTATCAGTGACAATAGCCGGATCCAGACAATCTTGAGCCTGTCTGCGGCCATAGAAGGCCAGCAGTCGTACCTTGAATGTACTGCCAATGTGACTTGGTATGAGACTATGAAGTTCTTGAAGGTGGAGTTCCCTGTTGATATCAGGAACACGGAGGCCTCTTACGAGACTCAGTATGGTATTGTGAAGCGACCTACACACTACAACACTACTTGGGATATGGCCAAATTCGAGGTGTGCTGTCACAAGTTTGCTGATCTGTCCGAGCACGGTTATGGTGTTTCCATTCTCAACGACTCTAAATACGGGTTTGCTACCTGTGGCAACCTCATGCGTCTATCTCTCCTACGGTCTCCGAAAGCGCCAGACGCGCATGCAGATATGGGTACACATACGATCCGTTGGGCTATCTTACCGCATAAGGGCGACCTAAGCGCCACTACTGTTCGCGCCGGGTACAACTTCAATCACCGTATGAAGGTTGTATCGGCACCCAGAACAACTGACATCTCTACCCTGATGGCAAACCCCGTAGAACTAAAAGGCGATGACTCGTTAATCCTAGATTGCGTGAAGCGTGGCGAAGATGACGAAGACGTTTCCTACGACAACAGCATCCCGCCTCGCAAGGGACGGAGTGTTATCGTGCGTATATACGAAAGTCTTGGCGGTCGCAGTACGGGAACTGTCACAACTACTTGGGATGTTAAGAAGGTATTCAAGACAAACATCTTGGAAGACGACGGGGACGAGGTCAAATTAGATAAGAACGGCGCCTTCTCAATTATCCTCAAACCTTTCGAGGTTGCCACCTACAGACTCCAGCTGTAACCGCGCTTCCTCGACCCCAAGATACAAGAAATACCGAAAGGTGTCGGCACCGCTTCCTTCGACACATCACAAATATCGATGCCGCGTGGTGGGGGGCAGGAAACTGCTTCGGGTGGACAATAACTCGTGAACACCCGTGCCGGATTTCTCACTTTCATTCGAGTATGTGGACTGACAACTTGGGTATAGCGAAAGGGATTTCCCAAGGCATAAACTCGGAGAGGATGTTCCAAGCCCCGTACTCATCTAAGTAGTTATTCAGCTAGACGTCTAAAGGACTACTAAATAGGAATTAATGGATAGCGATGATCACAGGAATTTTCTCAATTGAATTTGAACTCAAAATGTGATATGATAGCAAGCTTTTCAATGCTAAGGTTTTGCCTATGGTTTTATAGACTTCGTATGAAGTAAAAAAAGGGTGTATCAACGACTTCCTAGGAAGTCGGAAGGCAATGCTTACAGTGTGATACTCGATGAACTACTGTTAGAGCTACCTTGGTTCAGGCGGGGACGGCGGGGACAGCGGGGACAGCGGGGACTACACAGTGCTTGAAAACATCCTTGCTACCAGAAGCTAATCGATACCTACCTCCTACCTAGACCTCGTGAATCACGACAACGCGGATTTCTGCCCGAAGAAAACACCCATCAGCAATACATGTCGAGCATACACAACTCTAGCTTTATGACTAGATGTATGGCTTAACGTGCCGGCGGCTGACTTTGGGGCTCGCTAGCCGCACTCGAGACAACATCGGTCGGCGGGCCAAGCACTACTCACTTCTGCCATGGCGGAATCTCTCTCTCTCGCCGCGGCCTGGCGGCAGCGTCGGCGTCAGTGACGAGGTGCTTAGGACCAGGTTCCAAAAAGTACAAGTTCGAGGCAAGAAGACCAGATCTTCCATGAGACTAGAGGACTTGCCGCAGGGGCCCATCAAGCCGGACCAGCCTCTCCCCGCCCCCGAGCCCCCGGAGGACGAGGGGCCGGTGTACCCTACGGTAGTCCAGCAAGCACGGCGCAACATGCAGAAGTTCGAGAACTGCGTGCTGCTGACGCGGGTGGGCGGGTTCTACGAGCTGTACTTCGCGCACGCCGAGGAGTACGGGCCGCTGCTGAACCTCAAGGTGGCGCGGAAGAAGACCAACGCGGGGCCCGTGCCCATGGCCGGCTTCCCCTTCTTCCAGCTGGACCGCTTCCTCAAGACGCTGGTGCTGGACCTGAACTGCTACGTCGCCGTCGCCGAGGAGTTCCCCAACGACCCGGGCGACAGGGTCAGGTCCAACGGCCTGATGCACGACCGCAGGGTCACGCGCGTCATCACGCCCGGCACACTGATCGATGAGAATTTCATCGATCCGTATGCGAACAACTACGTTATGGCGGTTCATGTCAATTACGACCATGAGATTGAGGACCCTAGCTCGAGAGGGACTGATGATGGTAGTACAGACTCGGGACGCCTCGCCCAGCCAGGAAAGAATGCTGCTCCTATAGGTCTTGCGTGGATAGACGTCTCCACGGGGCAGTTCTACACGCAATCAACTACGGTTACATCATTAGGATCTATTCTCTCACGCGTGGGCCCCAGGGAGGTAGTCGTCGACGAGATCCTCGAATCACAAAGAGACCATCAGTTATTTTCAGTCTTAGCGGAGGACAGGCACCTAATCACATTCGCTCCCCAGGGAAAACATTTACCGCTATCGGAATGGGGGCCAATGTTAGAATCTGATATCCCGACCCAGACAGCTCAAAGCTTCGCAGTCGACGAAGTACAGGCAGGTAGCTTACTCCTTCAATACGTCCGCGACCGGCTCCAGGGGCTGAGCATGAAGCTGCAGCCGCCGCAGCGCTACGAGAACATGTCGGTCATGGCGATCGACAAGAGCACGATGCGGGCGCTCGAGATCAAGCAGACGATCCGGGACGGTGCCTTCCGGGGGGGCTTGCTACACGCCGTGCGGCGAACGGTCACGAAAGGGGGCGCGCGGCTGCTGAACGCGTGGCTCAGCGCGCCGTCGACGAATCTAGAGACGATCAAGTCACGACACGATTTGGTGGAATACTTTGTTCAATACCCGGATCTCCGCGATGATGTCGTGCTGCTGCTACGGAGGAGTCACGATTCCCAGCGTCTGGTGCAGAAGTTCGCGCTTGGACGCGGCGACCCAGACGATCTGATCGCACTTGCCAATACCATCCGAGCCACCCAGGATATTGTCGTACTCCTAGAGAGCGCCAGAAACTGCGGAAATAATACTACACCGGAACTAGAGTCAAACTCACCATCTGCTCTCTCGAGCCCGACGTGTTTCACATCCCTCCTTTCACGCATCCAACTCGAAGAGCCCTCCAAGCTAGCCGACCGCATCAAGACGTCCATCGACGAAGAGGGCCTCGTCCAGCAGCACCAAGCCGAAGACAGCGAGGCCAGCCAGCTCATGACACTCGCGGAGGACGTCGTTGCCGCGGAGGGAGCACACGAGGACACAGCGTCAGTGCTACCCAAAAGCAGCACCACCGCCGCCGCAAAGCGCAAAAGGCAGCAATCCGCTTCCAATTCTATCAGGGACTACTACTCTGGTGCTTCCGACGAAAACGCGCCCTTTGTCATGAAACCCGAGGCCAGCACGGCCCTACGTGCACTCCACGACGAGCTAGCCTCCTTACTACGGGAAAAGGAGACGCTCGCCGAGACCCTACGCGAACGCTTCGGCGGCGCAGCCAGCCTGACACTACGCTGGACGCCTAATCTCGGCCACGTATGCCACGTCAAGGGGGCGCGGGACCTGCGCAAGCTAGCGGACGGCGGCGACATGAGCACCGTCAACACGGTGAGCTCGAGCCGCAGTACGCGCGCGTTCCACGTCCCCGAGTGGACGCGGCTCGGCCAGCGGCTGCGCCAAGCGCGCTTCGAGATCGGCGCCGAGGAGCAGCGGCTGTTCGCCGCCCTGCGCGCCCGCGTCGTCGCCAACCTCGTCAAGCTGCGGCGCAACGCCCAAGTGCTCGATGAGCTCGACGTCGGCGCCTCGTCGGCGCGGCTAGCCGCCGAGCTGGGATGGACACGCCCCACCTTACACGACGACGGTACCGCCGGTGAAACCTCGCAGCACGTCGTCATCGGCGGCCGGCACCCCACCGTCGAGGGCGGCCTCCGCGAGCAGGGCCGGTCCTTCACCAAGAACGACTGCCTGGTCGGCGCCGCGGGCGCGGGCCGGCTGTGGCTGATCACGGGGCCCAACATGGGCGGCAAGAGCACGTACCTGCGGCAGAACGCGCTGCTCTCGATCCTGGCGCAGGCCGGGTGCTACGTGCCGGCGGACCACGCGGCGCTCGGGGTCGTTGACGCCGTCTTCTCGCGCGTCGGGTCCGCCGATAACCTGTACGCGGACCAGAGCACCTTCATGGTGGAGATGCTGGAGACGGCGCGGATCCTGCGGGCGGCGACGCCGCGGTCGCTCGTCGTCATGGACGAGGTGGGCCGCGGCACGACGCCCGAGGACGGCGCCGCCGTGGCCTTCGCCGCGCTGCACCATCTGGTTACGGTTAACCGGTGCCGCGCGCTCTTCGCCACGCACTTTCACGGCCTGGCGGACCTGGTCGCAGCGAGGGGCATGCAGGTTGCGCAGGGGGGCGCCGTCGAAGTCTACTGCACGGACGTGGAGGAGGCACGCGGCGGCGGCTTCGTCTACGTGCACAAGCTACGAAAAGGAATCAACCGGCAGAGCCACGCGCTTAAAGTGGCGCGTCTGGCCAACATGCCTGAGGCTGCTATTGTGGTTGCAAGAGAAGTCCTTGAAAAGGACAGTCACAATCACGAGGCGAATAGGGCAGCGTCTTCACAAAATGATACCCATACGACCCGGCCATCGGCCAGTGTAGGATAGGGGCTTGGAGTTTTACGGTTTCGGACGTCTTGAATCTGTATTTCTAGGACGGAGTTAGTCTCTAGCTCTTATATATGTGTACTGCTAAAAATTGCTCGGAAAGATGCGTATCTCATAAAGTGTTGATGAAGTGTGTCATCAATGAATGATCAGGGTTAAAAAGCTCTTGAATTCTTTATATAATCATAGAACGTTTGGGAGAGAAGAATTGAAAATTGAATAGGACTTACCATTTACGAAGTAACAAAGCTCTGCAGTTTGCAATGCTACCATGTCACGACTAAAAGAACTCGATTCTTGGGCAACTTGCCTCAATTGACCGTTAAGAGACCTATGTACCGTGAATTTTCGTACGTCCAGATCTCGTAATCCCAACCGAAGCCCAGTTTGATGCCATCCCGTCAACACCGTGATCATGCTATGAAATTTAGTCACTGTAAAAAACCGACACGTTAGCAACCTGATGACCGAATAGGACGGTAGAAGGAGGAAAACATACAAGAGACCACCGAAGCCCTCGTCACCAGACTCCTCTTCAGACTCGTCCTTCTTCTCCTCCTCAGCGGCAGCCGCGGTCGATGTCTCGGCGGCACCACCAGCAGCCGGGGCAGCCGCGGCGTAGGCGTCGGGGTTGGCGATACGGTCCTTGAGAGACTCGATCTCAGGCCAGCTGTACTCGGTCTCGATGGCAACGGCAAGGACCTTCTTGTAGCTGTTGACCAAGGAGTGGACGATAGAGGGCAGGGTAGGGAAGTTCAAGGCAAGCGACAGAGCAGCAATGGTAGTAATGGCGCTCGAGAAAGACTTGAGAAGTTGGTCCTCGCTGATGTCTAGGACGCTAGGGGGGAAAGTGTTGCCCTGGTCGTAGACCTGAGAGACACCGAGACCGTAGGTGAAGGGAGAGATGTTCAACATGTTGAGAAGGGTGGCCTCGGAGGGACCGACCTTGCTACCGGCCTCAACGAGCTTCAGATCGGTCGTGATTTCGATGGTACCACGAGCAATCTTGGTGGGGACACCGAGAGCCTGGAAGAAAGAGGTCTTTCCGGGTTCCATACCAGTGTTGCCAGCGGGGACCCAGACGTCGGCGGGGGCGACGGCACCAGCACGAGCAGGGGCGGCGACCTTGTTGTCCAGGATCTTGTCACGGATGGTCTTGAGTTCACCGTTGGTGAAGACGAAGCCGATGTTACCCTTGACGTACGGGAGGAGTCGCTCGTACTCGGGCGCATCGGGAATGAAGGTCTTGAGGGCGCGGCGGACCTAGAAATTAAGGTACTCGTAAGCTGCTGAATAGGCCAAGCGCAAAAAGCCCATGTTCGCCTACCATAGTGTTCTTTCCCATCAAGACGACAGCCTCCCCACGGAGGGACTGTCGGATCTCGTGCATCTGCTGAGAGCTGACATTGTCGACGGTGACGAGGAAAACAGAGCGGTAGTCCTCGAGCAGGCTCTTCAGCTTGGGGAACTATGCAATTCGCAGTCAATATCTCGTCCATTGAGTTTTTGCGCAGTTAGGCGACATACGTATTCCGCCTTCTTTTGCTTGCTGGCTCCCATGTCTTCTTATTTGTGAAGTTAGGATTTTTAAAGCCGAGTGTTGGGTGATGTTAATTTTGATGGTATTTTGAAGTTGAGAAAAAAGTCACCTAGAGATTGAGCACCTAAGCCTGGTGGAATTTCGGCTAATCATTTTTCGACATCCGAATGTGTGCACAGCTCCATGCTTCAGGCCACCCCGCTAGGGCTTTCCGCTGTACAAGGTTCCCTTTACAACTAGGTTATGTATTTTTAGGGCGGTGGGGCAGACTATTCGGTTTATAGATTTGTTTGTTTAAGTAAAATTACTTCGATAAGTGCATCCAGAACATGATATTCACAAAGTCCCTTGAATTCGTACAACTCATGGAGAGGTGGTTTTGGCTTGAATACCTAACCTTACCTATGTAGGTAGGTAAGTATCTATAGGAAAGTACCTATTGGAGAGTACCCATATTATACGAAGGCCTCAAAGACTCAACGTCATAATAAAGGGAATAGGGGTATATATGGCCACAACGATAGCACCTATGGTATAGAACTTAGGTTACTTGGTCGGTACCTAAGCTTATGTACCTCATCAATAAGTACTCCCTATACATAATTCCAATCCTACAGATTTCTATATATAGCCCGTTATGTCGCTGATGATTGATGGGGTATCTCCCCGTTCGGTACTTCGCCGTTCAGCCCCATCTCTGTGGCAGCTTGTTCAAGAGTCTGTTCCATATTCTTATCCTCGAGCAGTTCAACTTGGCCCTGGAGAAAGATATCGACAAAGTTGCCCAGTTCCTCCCGTTTGATATCTTCCGGCAAGTCGTCCCCTGCGTTTAGCTGACCGGCTGCAATAAGTTCATCGTGTCTTCGTTTCAGATAGTCCTCGATTTGCTTTCCGGCGTGCATTAGCCGAAGACCACCTTTACCTTTCGCCACTCTTTCCAAGTCCACAGACCCTACGCGTAGCTCAAACACGACCGCATCTGGGGGCTGGAACTTGAATATTTGCCGTAACGCTCGGTATGCCAATAGGAGACCGAACTTGTCGTCCAGTTTGCGAAACGAGTGAAGAATGAACCTTGCCAATTGAACGTCGATGCCGTTTGGAGCGAGAAGATGAGCCGACCTAACCGTCTGAGCAAATAACGATCGAGTTCTCGAGACTTCCGCATCAAGTTGGCCAGGCGGCATTTGAACTAGGCGATTGACGGCCAAAGCCTGCCAAAGGACCATAAAGGTCCACGAGTCAGGCTCAACCTGATATTGGGTGGTCAGGTCGTGGGTGAGAGCCGCTATATGCTTCCCCTGCCCGTTATGGAGGCATGAGAAAAGCAGTTGGTTTAATATGAACGAGTTAGGGGCAATTTCAGCATTCCCGAATGTCCTCCAAAGCTCCTCCATCTTAGGATGTATTCCGCGCTCCTTATAGTTCTCTGCAAGAAGCGAAAACGTTTCCAGATTCGCTCTTGGCCAGCCTTCTCCATACTGGCGCAATCTAACATAAGTGGCAAGATTCCTCATATCTTTTCTGATGCTAAGGAATTGCATCCGGGCATTAATCATGGCCCAGGCGACATCTTCGGCGTTCTTTATGTTGTCAGCAGTACCTGACCGCAGCCATGCACCGATCAGGCCATTGACAACGATCGCTTGAGGCATGACACCTCTGGACTTCATGTGTAGTAAGACATTGTAAGCGCCTTGTAAATCGCCGGCTCCTATCAATCGCTTCAGCCATTTGCCATAGAAGAAGGGGCTGGCAACGCTAGGAGGCACCCTGTGGGTTCCATGTAGGTCGACGGTGTTGGACGTCATCATCTCGACAAAGACGTAAAACGCATATTCTGCCTGATTCGATGCCAGGAAGTAGGAAATGACTTGGTCGTAGTCCTCAATGGTAATCTCATCGCCAAGAGCAGATCGCAGTCGTTGATAAACCTCAAACCCCTTTTCAACCGTCGCGGGTTTCTCCGCACACACGCGAACGAATGGTAGTAGGAAACGAGGATCCTTTTCGTGGGGAGATTCAAGTAGAATGTCAGCGACTCGTTCGGCCCGACTTATGTCACCAGCTAAGCAGTACATTCGAAGGCCAAGCTGCCAAAATTCCACGAATGTTTCCGATTTAGCCCCAAGCGTAGTGACAAGTTTTTTATGGGCTGTGATCGCGTCCTCTTGGAACCCGCTCACGAACGTAGCCTCTATCGCGAGTAGTTGCTGGTCATCTCGTAAAGTCACACCGGCGCTCTGCATGTCCTTAGCCAAGGCATGCGTGTGAGACATCCGATTGGGATTGTTCGGGTGATCGGCGGCAAGAATCTGCCAGAGCAGATCCCATACATCTGCGTGAACCGATTCCCAATTCTTAGACAAAGCTATCCGCGCGGCATAATAATATTTCCATAGCGAGTTGATCCGCTTCAGTGGTAGAACTCCGCCACGAGCTTTCCTTCCAATGGTCCGTATCATATTATTCAGTTGGGCAATACGGGTACGATCTTGGCCTGTCCAGTCTTCCTCGGGCAATAGTAATGACGGCTTGGGCAAAGCGTCATCTTGAGTCGTGACTCGTTTTCGAAGCTTTTCGGCTCCTTGCTTTCCCCATAAATCCTCGACAATCTTGGTGAACTGTGTTGCTTCTTCCAGCTCTTGTTCCAGCTCTTTCATGCGAGTTTCGGCCTGGCCGTCTGGATCGCCCAGCGACCGGCCCAACTCACCCTCGTCCCGGAGATGACGTAGTTTACCCCCTTCTCCTTGTTCAAAATAATGAACCGTCACCGCAGCATCTTTTTTCCCCTTAAGAAGTCCCAAGGTTTCCAAAGTTTTCTGACGCTCATTTTCCTGCTCGCGCGTTCGACGGGACGAAGCCTCCGAAGATAAAGATTGGGTGGCTTGTGAGGAGTGTCGGAGTGCCCATTGCGCTGTAGGGGTTCGCTTGCGTAAACTTGCTAGGCATGACCTGCAAATGAAGTAGTCGACACGAAGGGACCTTGGAGGCATCACAGCATAGTCGGGTAGGCACCTTTGGTCGCATTCGTCGGAAATTGAGAGCGCAAGAAAGTGGCGTGTAGAGTCTGGGGTTTCTAAAAATTTAAATCGATAAGAGTGATATCACAGTCTAGTGGGCATCTCTGTTTTTTTTGTTTTTTTTAGCGTGTTCTAACCTACTACCTAGGTAGGTTAGGTTCCGATTAGATAGCCCCGCCCTGATCTTCAAGTGCAGACGTTGTATCTTGTTGCTTCAAGGAAATGTCTAAATATTATATGTTTACGCGTAAAGTATTTGTAGGTAAGTTCCAATCATTATATACCTAGGTATTAATTCTATCTTCATAGTATCTGTATAGAATGTAAGTAGAGAGGTAGATATTCTATTTTGATTGTACTTATTCGTAACTTCTTGAGTAAGGTATACTTCAGAAATTCGACGCAGGGACGACAGGGAGGCAACAGGGATTAAAAGCAGCGCTAATAGCACCATAGCACAGGCCTTACATAGTACCTTCGCGGTCAACATCCACTTACAAGCAAGACGCGTAGCTCATATACCTATCGCAGGAACCATTGCCGCAGCCCATAGGAGCAGTATCACATCCGATCATGGTTAGCGATGAGCCTCTCGGAGACTCTTTCGAAGAGAAGCAACATCAGGTAACACGCCTTACATACAAGGCCACATGAAGCTACCTAGGTACACTAACAGAGAGCCCTTAGGCCGCCTATGTCTTCGACCCCTTAGATGAAGCTGACAGCACAAATCGACTGGCTAAGCGGAGAAAGGTGACAAAGTCTCAAAGCCAGCAAGAAACTGAGGAGCCAGATTCCTGGCTGACTTTCCAACCCCTTTTTGGCGGTTCCGAAAATGTGCAATGCGTTCGCCTTCGCCAGCAACTTTTTGAGAAGTCTTGGTCTCAAATCGATAAGAGGATTCAAGTCAGTCACTCACGCTATCCCGCATTATAGCACATTAACTTACAACCAGATATAGCATATACTACGAAAGGCAAACGAATCTACCTTAGGTGATGTGGCGTCGTTCTTACAGACAACCCCGGATCGTGCATCCACCGACAAGATTCCCTCGGCCTTCATCATTACCGGCCCGAACCTAGCCTCTCAGGATCTCCTATTTGAGCAATTCTCGGAAACTCTACAGAGCCAAGCAGATGCGAAGGTGGTGCGCCTGAGATCTGGCGATGCGTCTAACCTCAAAGCGGTCTTAAAGAAGATCATACATGATGTTACCGCGAGGGAGGCAGATGATGAGAATGATTTAGAGCTGGCCATGGATAAGGATGTAAGTGAGCTTTTCGCTCAAGATTAATACTATATTAACACAATACTGAAGGGGCGCAAATATTTGAACTATGATCTCGAGGCTCTTCATGCTCATCTCAGATCCAACCCTCGCCGTCACATCATTATCGCCTTTCAAGATAGCGAGGCCTTCGAGAGTGGTCTATTGTCAGACTTGATCTCACTTTTCAGGTGTGTATTACTACGATTTGTATGCGTGCTTCACAACTGACACCGTACTTAGCTCATGGCTTAACCGTATCCCATTCGCCCTACTCTTTGGGGTAGCCACTTCTGTGGAGCTATTCCAGGCGCGTCTCTTGAAATCTACCTGCCAGTGTCTCTATGGCGATCAGTTTGATGTTGAACAATCTTCATCAATCATTGAGAAGATTTTCAAAGCAGCCATTGCCTTCTCGAATGTACCATTGCGGTTAGGCTCTTCCCTCGTAAGCAGCCTGCTGGAACGCCAACGAGACCAAGTTTCGAGTATCCCAGTCTTCGTCAGCTCCTTAAAAGTAAGTCCACGGTCCCGTCAAACAAGTACGCAATACTAATAGCTTCAGTACGCATACATGTGCCATTTTTACGCAAACCCCTTGGCCGTCTTCTTATCTGACGATAAAAGAGATGGAGTCCTCCAGGAGGAACATTTCGAAGCAGTGCGATGCTTGCCCTCTTTTCGTCGATACGTGGAAACGGCTATTGGGAAAGGCAAAATAGAGCAAGCAAGGTCGCTTCTCGATGATAATCCACAGCTCGGAGACTTTCTACACAATAGCATTGGAGAATCCCGTCGGTGGTCCTTGCATCTTCTGCGGAAGCTCAAGGTCATGAGCGCAGGTAGTGTCTTGTCCGCAGATTTCTCTGAACTCTATCTAGACGCCATCTCACGCGGGATTGATACCGACCGAATAGTCGAGTTTACGGATTTAGTAAAGCGAATGCAGCCTTCTGAGATGACAGTATTCCTTAGTCAGGTGCTGGATAACTTCGATAATGGTGATCTAAGCCTTGGCTTGGATTCATGGGCCAGCGAAGACAAAGATTCGCATACGTTCTTCATCAAGGCATTGTCCACTACCACATCTTTACTAGCCGACACCGAAAAGCAAGGCAATTCTCTTCGGAGCAAATACAATGGGCAGACGAAGGTATTGAGAACCACGGTTGTTGCTCAGAAAGTCCAGCTTAGCCATGACACGGCGACTCTTACGCGCGAAGATACTCTTTACACCGAGCTGGTAGACGATCTGGTTCGGCATCTAAAAGAAATGCTTCATTGCGACGGCGCAAAGGACTTATGCATGAATGAAATATGGTTGTTCGACTCGAAAGCACCTTATAAAGATGTATTCATCCCACGGCCGAGGGGAGTTGTGGAGCGGGCATTGTCGCGACCGCATGATTATCTCAATTGTTCTTGTTGCGAGACAAAGGAGGACCAGATTGTCCCAAGCTTGCCGCCGGTGGCCATTCTATATCACCTGTACCTCGAGACCGGCTCCCTCATCAATGTGGCCGATCTCTGGTCCGCCTACTATGCTATTGTTGGCGAGGAGACCGAAGGAGGATTGGAGGAGCAAGCGGCGCTTGTCTTGTTCTACCGCGGATTGGCCGAAATGAGGGCGATGGGCTTTGTCAAGCAGAGCAGGAAGAAGGCAGACCACGTTGCAAAGCTTGCTTGGAGAGGCCTTTGACGGGTGAAGGGCGTACAGACTAGAAGGGTAGATCAGGTAGTGACCGAAATAGATTTGCTTGTTTGGTTGTGCTGGCATACAGTCATGCTGACAACAGGAACAATTGTAGCCAGGGGAAATCAATGGGTTGTTCTCAAGCTCGTGAGGCAGGGCGAACTCGCGCCTTTAATGTTGTTTTAGATAGCGCCTATTAATCAAAGAGTCCGAAGTTCCAACAAAGCCTTGCTTAATGCTCCGGCGGCGCCAGTGAGACAAAGAACCGACAGTACGGAGACGATGTTCAGAAACGTCGAGCGCACGTAAACAAAGAACACGGTAGACACCATCGTATGTACAAGAAGAAACGTTAGCCGCCCTCGAACCCTTGAGTCGGGTCTCAAGTCTTCATCCCAGCAGCTGCGATAGTTGAATAGATTACAAGTGCTCGTTCTTCCTTTACACTCCCCCGTCCTATAAAACCCTACCATTCGCCCATAGCTGCTGGCGGCTAGACAAACGACGTCGAAGGCCGATAAAGACGAGAAAACAAAACAACCGGAGCATATTGCGTACAAGCCTTCTCACGTTTATTTTACTGCTCTCTTGAGACGCATCATCGATTCGTATTTCCTTACCTTACCGCAAATCTTATCATCGAGTTCGATTCTATCTCTTCCGAATCAACCAACAAAGAAAAAAGAAGAAGAAAAAACCCGAACATTATATCAGCCATTACGCCTGTCATCGTCGATTAACATCCTCACTTAGCCACAATCCACCACCACACCTCATCCATAATGGAGTGGAACCAGACGAACCAGACGAACCCGGCGCACAACCAGCCCTCGACGAGACCAACCCTGATAGGGCACCGGAGGGCAGCCAACAGCGCGGCGTTCCAGGCCAAGCTACAGCAGATGGCGCTGCCGCTCGCGCCCCTGGTGCAGCTCACGACGGGGGAGATCCACCCGGCGTTTCCGGGGACGCTCCTTAACTTCTGGCTGCTGACGGACGCGGAGCTCGAGGAGCTGGCGCACTTCTACCACCAGCGGACGCCGTGCCAGTGGACGTTCCACTACCCGTGCCCGATCGCGTGGTCGTCCGACATGCCCCTCGAGGAGAAGCGGCGCCGCATCGGCCGCTTCATCGGCCTGCGCGGCTGCGAGACGCCCATCCGCGTCAAGTCCGAGCAGGAGCTGCAGGAGGAGGCGCGCCAGGCCAGGATACGAGACGAGGAGGAGATGTGGCGGAGGAAGCTGAGGTGGTACAATTAAAGGGGGGAAAGAAGCAATTTTATTTGGGGCGGATAAATATTCATAGGAGGAAAGGAGGAAAGGAAAAAGCGGGCATCCCAGCATCATTTTCGATTCTTGACGTTCATTCGACTCATTTAATGTTTAATATCATGAGCACTTGTTGAAAATTCAAATTCCTTCTCGTATGTTATGTGACGTCCAACATGAAATCTCAAACTGGAGGAAACTGAAGTAAACTGACTGGTAGCTGTTAGAAAATGAACCATGCATTACAGTAGGAAGAGACGTGAGAGATATCTTATGGCTCTCTGTCGTGTCATTAATATTGCTAAGAGGGTATGTAATCTGAGAGCAGTAGGTTCATCTATCCGTTACCCCAACGCTTTTCAAGAGTAATCGGATGAGACCTATCTATTTCTGAACGGTCTTCCTGACTCCCTCGACGAAAGCCTCTACGGCGTCGCCACCGCCGAGCGGCATCTGGCTTCCTCTTAAGTAACCCCCATTCTCGACCTTGATGGATAGCGCGTCGGCAATGCTAGGTAAACCACCATCCCGGATAGCCATAGTCAAGCTGGTCAAGCTCTGGTGGAACTGCGGACTCCGGAGGACTTTCTCTAGTAGCGCCTTCTTCTGGCCGAGGCTCATCGCTTCCTTGGCGGCTTGTACTGCCGCGGCGGTAGGTTCTGCTGTGGTATCACCCTGGTCGGCTTGCTGGGCGAGCACGAGAACGGCAGGAGGTAGGAAGCTAAGTAGGTCGTCGACCTGCTCCTCCGTAGCCGGCCGGACCATGGGGACGGTGGTGGGGGGCGTGAGCAGATCCGACAGAAGCGGATATAGTTTTCCCTCCCCTTGGCTAGCCCCCGCGCCGGCATTTCCTTGCAGCGACTGCAAAAAGTTTCTAACCGCCGCGGCAGCATCGGGTGCATCCGATGTAACCCTGCCACCGGAGTCAGCAGTGGCTTCTAGCTAAATAGATTCAGGACGACATGGCGGAGACGAATTATTTCTCAATTGAGGATCCATCTCTAGTAATACATGATAATCCAGTAGGCCAGAAGACCTCTGGGTATCTTGTCTCGTTATTTTGATCGTATTGTATGCAGTATCGTCTCCCCCGGCCCCCCGCCAAAACGCCACGAATGAAGAATATGGGTTAACCTACGCTCGAGCACCGTCGGCACCGCCCTCCCGTGAACCTTCGCCTTCCTCCCGTACGTCGCCACCCGTAGCATCCGGACCGGCACCACCGCTGCCACCGTGGGGCTCGTTGCTATCACCATGGCCTTCGACATCCTCCATAGTCTCGTCATCGTCCCCACGTCGGTCGTCATCGGTGTTAACAATAGCAGCCAGCTCTTGCGAGATGTTGACCTCCTCGCCTTGTAGCAGTCTGTCGACAATGTCGCCAATCTTCAGGTCGCGAGGGCTGAACCAGGTCGGGTCGCCGTTGCGACCTTGGGGTTTCGACTGGAGGTAAAACAGGTGGCGCTGGGATGAGGAAGAGAATTTGAGGACGAAGACGCGACCGTTGGGTTTGGTAGCATTGCTGGGCTGGTTACTTGCATCATACGGTACGAAGTGGCCATCCGTAGGGACCATCACCAAGTCCAACTCGGCATCGCTGATAGGAGCGCTCCGTTCTCGCCAGCAAAAGTGTAGAAGATCTATAAAAGGTTAGTAGCTGTAGCTACCTTGCACGTCGTTATCCTAGTGAAACTCAAGCATACCATCGTCGGAGTAGATGAAGACGTAACCCGGCCGCGACGAAGCTGAAATCTTGTAAGGTCTCGAGGAGGTCTATAGAGTTGCGATTAGCGTTTGGGTGGTCATCGACAAGCCCATAGAAGAGGAAACGTACGTCAACGTTGCAGATGCCTGCCTTAAACGTTATAATAGGTGTTACAGACATGTTGGGGCTCAGTGACTGTATACGAAGAAAAATCAAAATTCAGTCAAGTTGGTTCTATGATGGTAAGGTTCCAAGTTGTAGATTTAACTGCGTGAGTTGCGTGAGGTTTGCAGTTCGGAGTACAGCTGATGCAAGGCTGCAGGAGCTCCGTCAGGATGGCGATGGAAGCTGAGGTCTTACCTAAAGGTACGTATTCCGTACTTCCAAGCTAACGGGCAGCTTCCATCCATCCAACTTCAAGGTTATATCCACTATAAAGAGATGGGTCTATGGGTCTACTTCCCCATGCTGCCCATGTCATGGGACTCTGTGGCTGAAACTCGTCTGCCGACGTTCCGCCGTCCAACAAGCCACACCTCAGAAGCCCCCACCCTGCCTAAGCCGCACCCACTCGATTTTGACTGGTGGCACCAGGGCTTCGCCTAAGCCCACAACTGAATTGAATCTTTTTGCGCAAAGTGGAATTTCTGACCTCGCATCATCAACACCCAACGCCAATTCTCCTTTCACCACCACAAACCCCCCGACAACCATCACAATGTCGCAGCCGAGCAGCCAGAAGACGTTCGGAAAGTCGACCCGGGAGGTCCCTCACCCGTCCCAGAAGGCCCAGAAGTGGTATCCTGCTGAGGATGACGCCAAGCCCAAGACGGTGAGTTGTGCAAGGCCAATAATTCAAGAATTCGATCTCGACAGGTTATTCGGCATTGCGGCAAGTGCGGGATGCTGGGTATTGGAACGACGGAGGAAATTGGTTGTGGTCGTGGTCGCGGCGAAGATTGGTCGGCTTTATGGAATCACCACAATTCTATAAGTGCCTTCGATCTCAGCCCTGGATATGCGTCGATCAAACCACTTCCTCCGGCGAACTACCTGTCTTCCCTGCCATGCATCATAACCTGGCTGGAATAGTATACTGATATCGGTCGTGCAGGTTCGCAAAGCCCTCCGTCCCTGGGCTCCCCGAAAGTCGCTACAGCCCGGTACCGTTCTCATTCTCCTCGCCGGCCGCTTCCGAGGCAAGCGTGTAGTCCTCCTCAAGAACCTCGACCAAGGTGTCCTACTCGTTACCGGTCCCTTCAAGATCAACGGCGTTCCCCTTCGACGAGTCAACTCGCGATACGTCATCGCCACTTCCTACCAGGTCGAGCTTAAGGGCATAGACGAGAGCAAGATTGAGGAGGTTGCACAAGCTCAGTACTTTGTCCGGGACAAGGCCAAGGACAAGGCGAGCGAAGAGGCGTTCTTCAAGCAGGGAGAGAAGCCCCAGGTACGACTCGACAGGACAGGACCGAGACTAGTGGACAAGAGCTAACATAAGACTACAGAAGAAGGAGATCAGCAGCAGCCGAGCGGCGGACCAGAAGGCCATCGATAAGGCTCTGATTGCCAACATCAAGAAGGTCGAGCTGCTACCCAGCTACCTCGCTAGCTCTTTCAGCCTCCGAAAGGGTGACAAGCCCCACGAGATGCAGTGGTAGACGCTGGGGTCTCTTAGGGGGAATGTTGCTTTTAGACAAAATATTTACACGACTTTGCGGACGGCGGACTGCGGAACTGGGCTGGCTCTGCCAATTGCATCTGGACGTTGAGGCATATCGGTCATATTGATTCTGGCGTCTGTAATCGAGGTTCTAGTCAATAAACGACTATCAAGACAAGTTACGATTTGACATGTGAAATTCTTATGTTGGTGCAGCAGGGGGTTAACAGCTTCTGCTTGTGGATTGCTATCATGCGGATGCTCTTCATGGCTTCAATGGCAGGGCAATCTTAAAATGGAGGTCATAGTACCATTATAGCAAAAGACCATGGCCTATGTAGTATTTGTTCACTAATTTTGGAGCCATTTTACTCTATTTTTAACAGCGCTCACATATGCATATTGACATCTATATACCCCTTGCCATGTTTCATGCTTAAAGGAGACTCTTTCCCCGGCTTATATAGCTTCGGAGTCAGACTTCACGCTCTGCCCAACTCTGGATCATGCCTTCGGGGGTTGCATCATAATGCTTCAGGGTGACCTTGCCAGAGTCTTTATCCAAGTACGTGTTGGCCTGTACGAACACCTTCCGAGGCTGCTTCTTGTTCAAGACCTCGTCTCTGATCTTCTTGCCCCAGAAGTCCGGGTCAACGTGTGTCATGTCGCCAAAAAACTTGATACCGCCCTCGGCATCTGCCGTGGACTTATAGATGTGTAGTTTCTGGAGATAGTCGGCTACGGCTTTTCGGCCGGCTGTGAGGATTTTGGAGCGGTCCAGGCTGATCTTCAGGTCGGTCAGATCGTCTCCCTTATAATCGAGCTTGCAGAAGTCGTCGCCGGCCTCGAGGAAGCATTGGAGGATGGAAAAGCGGGCTTGCGAATGAGCCTGCCCCCATTTTCGACTCTTGGGGTCCCACATCTCAAGTGACACGAGGCCAGCTCGGGCCATGGAGAGGTAAGAGGAGTAGAGCACGTCACCCGCCTGGCCATCCATGTCCAGCGAGCCGTCGCCGAAGCCGAATATCTTCAAGACGGGGAATTCGCAGCTTAGGTACATCGCAACAAGCTCCGCACGACATTCCTCGTAAGCACCGGCCCAGCTTCCGAATAGGGAACCCCAGGTTTGCCCGGGCTTATACCATGTTGTCACAGGCTTCCCGGTAATAGGAGAGATGGGAGGGTTCTCCTTATCAAAATTAAACACCCCTGGGGATGTCTCCTGCAGTAATTTGCCACAGCCGTGACCGGTGAGCTCGTGTAGGCCAACTTGCACCTCGAATGCACCGTCACGGTAGCGTTTGTAAAGCTCGAGGTCCTTCTCGTCGATGAAAGGTATCTTCTCGTCCGGAGCCTTTGCACTCAGCACATTGCCAAGGGAGACATTCTTGAAACCCTCGGTTTGTCTGATGTCATCGTAGTTCGGAATATTAATACCTGCTGGGATTCCCGACCCGGAAAAGGTCAGAACCTCGAGAGATGTGAAATCGGGGGACAAAAACTTGTCTTTTTCAAAATCCTTGTTCCACGGCAAGAGTGGGATAAGCGAAGGTGCAGCTTCTACCAGGGCACCGAAAGCTCGCGTCCGCTCGAGGTTAACGACAGCAGCAAAGCCTTCCCACTCGCCTCGAATGCCGGCTGGGTCACGGTAAGTCTCGATGAACCCGATGTTGCTTTCGACCATTGGTCCCTTGTCACGAATCCAAAACCTCTGCGCATCCTTGAAAGCGAGCAGGGATCCGTCTCCGAAGGACTTGGCATAGGCATTGTGCATCTTCTTCTGATTCTCGTTGTCGGAGTTTTCAGCGGCCCCTTTTATGCTGGCTGCAATGGCAGCCATCTCCTTATGGTAATCACCGTAGACCAGACTGATAGTTTTTCCAGCCAACGCACCATCTTCGATTTTGTATGAAGCCTCCTTGCCAATATCCCCGTCGCTGGGAACAGTGCGGACCGCCGAAGCGATCCATATTTCAAACGAGCCATCCTTGGTCTTGACTAAACGAGTGTTCTCGGGAAGTAGGCCTTTCTTCTCCATCCATGCCGAGACAGCATCGATTTCCGTCTTGGTGATATCGGGTGATCCTGGGTAGTAGGTGGTCATGTGCCCCTCTTCCGGATAACCAAGGTGCATCAAGGACGGCTGATCGGTAGAGAATATAGCACCGGCAGTAGCATCATAAAATTTCTGAGCATCTGACGATGTTTTGGCAAGCGCAGCAAAGGTAGACTCGGAACATCGGGGGATGAATTTGGCATCGCCAAAACTCTTGTAGTTACCGTTATTTCCCAAAAACTGGGCGGCGTATTGTAGGAAGAAGCTCAACTCCTCATCCGATATGCCAGCCTTGACTTGCAACGCCTTCCAGTCACCGCCGCTGCTCTTGTGCAGCGCCAATATGAAATCGAACTACAGAGAAGGTACGCTGATCAATATGTGACAACGCCACTTGGACGAATAGCTCACTTACTATTGGTTCAGATTCGGGGGAGATTTGCCTCGCCACAATTCTACTACCTTCAAACGATGCTCTGTTCAAGGCTGTCAGTCAGATCTGCATTGCTCTAGTGCCTCATGCAGGTGTCACGAGAGCTGACCATACCTGCTAATGAAATGGGCGTATCTCTTCTGCCGGTCGGTTAACGCATCAAAGTGCTTCTCTATCTCGAGCCTTACAACACTCGGAGGTGCATCGGCAAGATACTGCTTAAGCTCTTGAGCGTCCATTGTGGAGAGGGGCCGGAGTGTCTGGTAAGGCGGATGGCCCGGAAGTGCCGTAAAACGTAGATGGGAGGGTTTGAGAGAAGACCTTGCGATGGAGAGCCTTGACGTTCTGAATATCGAAGGGGTACTTCGCGTCACGGAAGAGAATAAGGTCATTTGAGGATGAGGAGACGTTGGTCACCAAAGCCGCTACTGCGTCGGTACCTAAACTCTCTCAGATGTACCTAAATTGGGGGGGAGTTGCATGGTGAAGGACTTTGCATTGTCTGGACAGCGGGGCAGGTGGGCAGGCGGGCAGGCGGGGTACATCTGGTGCCGCCCTTGCTCCCCGCATTTCGATGCCAGCTCTAGCTAGGTACCATAGAAGTAGGGCGAACAGGCAGACAGGGCGAGATGACATGCACTTAGCTAGGTTACGATATATGATACATCTACGGTACTAGGCACACAGAAAAGATGCTATAACAATGACAGGACCAAATTCAAGATATACTTGTGAAGGGAGAAAGGTGTACCATGGAAAGATAAGTACGGTCTTATGTGCTAATAGCATTAATCATTATTGTTTTGCAATTTTCGCAACATGCTTTGATCACAGCTTTTCTACCTAGGTAGGTAATAGAAGGATACCATTCATTAGACCATGTAATTTTTAATCAACTTATGAAATCTCTTGGTGAGCAAAATAAGATAGCAAAGAAAGAGAAAATTATCAGTAACGAACAATTATTTCATATTGTCGTTGTTTACCTAATGATATAGACTCAAGAAAAACACGTCTTATGTCAAGTCCAACAGCACTTTCTGCCACCGATATATCATGCTGGATATGGTGTAATTCCAGGACTCTCGAATAGGTGATCCGAATCCCCGACCATCTAGCTTCGGTCAGAAACTCGGTCGACCGACCAGGCCTCTTCGAATGAACACATCGCTGAATACGTCAGAGGCGTTCAATAGCCAGAAAGTAACCTCCGCCTTTTGAAGGCCCGGACGCGTAGTAGGCACTTTATAGTGACACAACATTAGTCCAAACCACAAACCATCAGCTGCAGGTAAGGCTTGATCATGTTGCACCGGGGAGAAGCTCCAGTTCTTTAATCGGGTCCTATGACCTTGCCTACATAGCGATTCGTAGACAGGTCTTGATAAATTCACACCCCTTCGGGGTCCCGACTGGCCCGAATCGAACCTCACGGCCGAGTTTCACCAACGCGGAGTGATCGTCTCCTGCTATCCCGGCTCGTTCGTGTTTCCAGGCGGATGTGTTCACAGCCATTGGATTCAAAGGAGAAAGAGGAGTTGGCGATGTCACTTGGCGTGTTGGTCCTCTATGGAAGCCTTGGCCCTTGGTCCTTGGGAAGTCCGGTCTGTCACCTGCAGGCTGCAGAAGTTCTATCCTGCAGAAACCGGGATTTGGCATTACCTGGGTGTTTTTACACCTTGATGTTCGACTCAAGCACTTGATCATAAATGTGTGTGTTTCTATACTATTGGTGAGTGAAGTATCATTGAGCGGTGAAGGGTAGCAACTACCTAGCCCTTGCCGTTCTCCCCGTCTTCCCCGGGTCCACTAACACATTTGTCGCGACTCTCGATAGTTTCTTTTTCTGAGCAGAAGGCGGCGTGTTGACAACTAGACGCACTAGGGTGGGCTTGCCGCGAACTAGCGGCCGTACCAAGGATGAAATGAGAACAGATAATCTGCCTGGCACTGGCAATTCGAACGCCCAACAATTGCGAGTGCCGGTATCAAGGAGGTGGAATTTGTAGAGGTAGGTATGAAACTGCTACCCAAATTATGTAGGTACGCACGATAATGAAACAGGCTTGCCTTGGGTGGTAGCTTGGCTTTGTTACTTCAATAGGCAACGCGGTAAGTCTATAGACCATCAGCCGCGGTTGTACGAGGTACCAGGACATAATCACATCATGCAGAGGGGGGAGCTTAATACATAGGTACTCTCTCTATGTCTGTCATTTTGACGCTGTTATTTCAAGGCACTTGCGGAGGCAATAGAATGCGAAGCAAAACATCGTCTCCTTTTCCTCGCTGTTTTATCACTGCTCGGGAGTAAGTAGAACGTGTCTTTGGTAATAACCCATATGCACCAGATCGATATTAAAGATCCGGTCCAATGCGATGGCGCATCCTTGGCCCTACCTGGTATGCCTTGTCAGAGCCTAGGGTTTTGATAGGATGCATGTTTTCGTGGACAATTTGTTGCTGGCTTTAACGAACGACAATGAATCGAAAGATACCTACCGATATAGGAAATCTCCAGTTTTGTGGTAATTGAGGGTGTCGTCATAATTTATCATCTCGAAACGAAACGCTTAGGTTTCCGGGATTAGACGTTGAACAAAGTCTGGGCCGATCAGGTACCGGATGAAAAGGATGAAAAGCTAGGATGAGATCAACTCGTGACCCATAGAATTATTTTCTCCATCCTAACCACGTTTTCCTCCACACATTCCCCCTACTCTCAAATGGAAACGAAAGGCGGTGTTAGCTAGCTGCTTTGCTAAGCTGCTAGAGTTTAGGCTTCGATGCTTCGATCAAATTTCCATCAGCCTAATGTATAAGAAAGGTGGATACAAGTCAGACTGGTCCTCGACTGATTGATGGCATCTTATAAATACGTACGTACCCACCCCCACGCTATCGACTGCTTTTTGCACCGAGACGTCTTTTTTAGTGTATACAACCAAGATTTGGGCTGAGCCTCTAGCAAGGATTGTCACCCGGTGGCTGTACATATAGACGAATACATTTCCACGAATACATTTCCAGGTAATGTACAGATCAAAAGCGTAGGAATTAAAAGGCAGCGGCAAACGATAAGACGAAGAGAAGAGAGGAACCGATATTCGGAGCAAGAACGGGATGAATTTGGAAATACGATACTTTAGGTACCTAGGTAATTACAGGTAAACATCCGTTACCCGTTGCCGAATAAAGTTAAACGGGGGATTCTTATTAGACTTACTCATTAACCTAGCGAAGAACGTACTATTGTAGCGGGTGTCGGCGGCATCGGTGTGTCTTTTTCCCACGCTGCCACATCCAGAAACGCCCTGAAGTGCCCCCCTAAATATTATGTACCTGTACCTTGGGGTAAGGTTTACTTTCTTGCCCATCCACATTCCCGCTAAGGTTCCCATCCGTGTTCGCATTTACATCCACCTCTTAGTTCAGCCTATTTCCTCCAATATCTCAACAATGGCAGCTCAATGTCTTCGGCGCATGCTTTGGGTTTCATCGGCTACTGAAAATAGCATAACCCGCTAACGGTTGTGGCGCTTGCAGATTGTTGGCTCCCTTTGATCTCCATCGGCGACATCTATCCCGTCTCAGCTGCGGTTCTCCTTCCTATTAGTCTCTAGATGACAACGGGTTGCTGTTGGTCTAGCCATGCCCCCAAACTTCTAAGCTTCCTAGCCCCCTAGCTCCCTTCTGCACCGTGGGTTGGGTAACCTTGACAAGAAACCGCCACACTTCTCCGGCCCTTCCAGGATAAACGTGGAGATGGAGAGGCATCACGTCGCAACTTCGCGAGATGTATCCGTCGACAAACATGAGAGTGCAGATCATTGACAACGAGCGAGTCTCCTCGGCCTAGTGGATGCCGTCGCTTGTCAGTTTGCCTTCAATCTCCCCTACATTGGACTCGGCCCTATTCATCGCGTCTCGCGTTGAAGATGTCGTTCCCCACTCGAGTGTGTACATAACTTATATAGTATATACGTACACATGTAGTATACTAATTTCGATGAGAATTACCTCCATGGTCTTTACCCGCACCCCTCCTCCCTGACGTCGAACAAAGTCTGGAGCCCCCAAGGAGAATAGGATACTTGTCTCTGATTGGCTCAGCGCCATCAGGAATTGCCTTCTTTGATGTTCTCTTCTAGCGTCTGGCCCATAACTAATCCCTGACGACCCTCTCGGGGGATCTCAGGTGTTCCCCTAGACCGTGCCTCTGAATTTTCTGTTCATCGCAGCAGCCCGTCGGCACTGTGGCACCGCTAGATTTTCAAGCCAGGTACATCCCCGAGGTCGTCATTCCACGTTTTGTATGTCTAAAGCCTGGCAACCAAGGTGCTGACGCCCACTTATAAAAACCAACGCTTCGCCGGCGGTCCTTAGGTCCACTGGTTATCTGCCCCTAATTTTACCAGACTGCGCTGCTTAAATTACCCCCGATTTCCTTTTATCTTGATTCTAAATCTTCCAATTTCTCTTGGAACCTGTCAAAGTTGTTCCTTTCTAGTATTGTGGAAGACCAAGACATTCCTTGCAGTCTGTGCAGGTTATAAGCTCTTATATAGCACATCCCCTGCTCGACTTATCTAAGTGGTTAAGCTATCCTCTTGCTCACCTTCGCGGCTCTTGGCTTCATCTTGTTCTGCGACTTATCCTCCGTTCTCACGCAAAAGAGAAGACTCAAATTATATTACCATGTTGTCCTACGACAAGCCGGTCTCGGTGAACACAAACCCGTCGCCTGCGGCTAGCCTAGTTGCGACACTGAACACTATGAACGCGAATCCTAAGCCGATTAACGCTACTGTCGTACCAGTAACATCGAGCAATACAATTGCTAAGACCAATGGCCAACTCGCGCCGAGACACCATCACATCTGGCTTGTTACCGGCCCAGCGGGTTGCGGGAAGAGCACAGTTGCCAAGTACTTGTCAACTAATCTTAACCTACCCTATATTGAGGGCGACGAGGTATGGCGCAAACCTTAAGTGTAAATCTTACGGCGTTTATACAAATTACTAACTGGTGGCTCTTAGTATCATCCGAAGGCAAACATCGACAAGATGGCCAACGGCATCCCCTTATCAGATGCTGATCGATGGGATTGGCTTACAGCCTTGCGCGACGAATCGCTCAGGCAGCTGGCGTCTGGAGCCGACGGAGTCGTACTTACCTGCTCGGCCTTGAAGCGTAAATATCGGGACGTCATTAGAGTAGCCCCTTACTACTCACACGACGTTGTCTTACATTTTATTTACCTCCACGCCCCGGAAAGCGTTCTTCTCGAGCGTGTAGGCCTAAGGCAAAACCATTACATGGGAGCCAACATGGTCCACAGCCAGTTCTCCATCCTGGAACCACCAACGGCAGAAGAGACAGATGTGATCAGCATCGACGTGAGCAAACCTATGGATGATGTCCTGAGTGAGGCTCAAAGTAAAGTTGTCAGCAAGATCAACGAAGTCGCATCGAGCTAATTCGGCGTGTCATGGCACATCACGGCGTCATCATGAGAAAACGAGGTGCAGCGGTCAATAGTACGATAATACGACGGTGGGACTAGCGTTGTTTCTTGGCGTGGGCTGGGGAGTTGGTTTCTTTCACATCGGCGCAACAAGACAGGCATCGGGGGTGATCGAATCACTTTCGAACAAATTGCATTACACGAGCAGTGTAGGCTGCCATAGAGGCGTTCTGGATTTTTGTGTTATTGGTTATAGACCGACTGAGGTCGACGGCCCGCATGTCCTATAAGGCGTAGCTACATGACCCGCCGAGCTGTGCTTAGGGTAGATCAATCTAACAAGCGAACACGACCTTATGAGGAAGGTATCTTACATCTTATCGAAAATCAGATGCCAAGATATGATCGAGCAGAGAGACTGTCTAATATTTTCATCCCAAGAGCCGAAAGCGTCTCAGACGCACATCCATGTTATGATTTGTTGCGCTGTTACGCCACCTCAATATTATGCTCTGCTTATAACACAAGACCGTTGTTAACCATGGGTTTTACGAGCATATTAGCACGTCTGGGAGTACATAGTCACTGTCATCGGGTTCCACAGTGGGACATAAGACCATCCTCCTGCTTACCCAAGATCCGCCGGATGCAGCTGGTACCTAACATACCGGTGGGATTTTGCAGGTGCCTCGAACCATGTGCTACCTCTCGTGCCCTTATTACTTCAGAGTGCGTATTTCCGCCAAGGAAAAAAAAAAAAAAAAAA
Organism: Hypoxylon sp. FL1150; assembly: GCA_022495205.1. Taxonomy (NCBI): domain Eukaryota; kingdom Fungi; phylum Ascomycota; class Sordariomycetes; order Xylariales; family Hypoxylaceae; genus Hypoxylon; species Hypoxylon sp. FL1150. The sequence goes on along the minus strand of MU376330.1, from coordinate 28,963 downwards.
AAAAAAGGACCTAACCCATGTTACTAGCAAGAGACGGATGGCGACATTTCTCGATGCTGACCTTTCCCAGCTTTGCTTATGCTGGGCGTCTTTCCACATACAGTTCCGTGCATCGGACCCCATTCGTACGTGGCTACTTCTCGTCTCTTCGCGTGGTCTGAAGGAAAAAGGAAAGAACCACGTTGCCACGAACCGAACGGGGCCGTCTCATTTGACGGGATCTGGATCCGGTCAAGGAAAGAGAAGGATCGCGTGCGGAGTCGGGAGACAGAAAGAACATGTATAATTGCCAAGTTCTAAGCTCCGCCACTTTGCTTATACCCCCTGGCTACTGCAATGCACCGCTCATCCAGCACAATGAGAGAAGAAAAGCAAACAAGGCTGGTCATGTGTGTAGAACATAGGGGGGTTGGATTAAAATCGTTCCCGAATTTTCTCTAATGTGCTATGCCATGCCATGCTATCCTAAACTACTAGTCTTGCGACTACTGCGCTTTCTGTATATGACATATCATCTCGAATTGGAGACATTAGCAACTCGCGCACGCGAATAGCAATATAGTTAATATAAACGTCCCACTTTGCTTCCCCCCAAACCAAAGTTATACAGCCGCTTGTGAACATAGTTGAGTATCAAGACAGATGGGCTATAGATAGGTAAGCTTTCTATCGCAGATGCAGGATCATGAAGTCCGGCTCCTCGACGATCTTGCGCACGACCTCGGCGGCGCGCGCCATGGTAGCGCCGTCGACGACGCGGTGGTCGGCGCTCCAGCTGAAGTAGCAGACGTGCTTCTTGACGACCCTGTCCTGGTCGTCGAAGGCGGGAACTGTACGCAGGCGGCCGATCCCCAAGATAGCCACCTCGCGCTCGACGATGACGGGCGAGACGTAGGTGCCGCCGACGTTGCCGATGTTGGACACGGTGATGGTGCCGCCGCCGAGGTCCTGCGGGGACAGTTTTCCTGCGGCCCCGGCGGCCTGCAGTCGCGCTACTTCGGCGGCGACGGAGAGCACGCTGCGCGCGCCGACGTTCTTGATCACGGGCACCAGCAAGCCCGCGGGCGTGTCCATGGCCACGCCGATGTTGTGCTGGCTGCGGTAGACCAGCGCCGGTTTGCTGTTGGGCGTCTGCTCGCCCGCGGCGTCGACTCGCGCGTTGAGGATCGGGTACTGGTTTAGCGCCATGGACACGGCTTTGATGATAAAGGGCAAGTAGGTCAGTTTTGTCAGCTCTCCCTCCTTAGCCGACTGCGCGACCACCTTGTTCAACCGACGACGTAACTCGTATAGCTGGGAGAAATCGATCTCGTTGGTGTAGAGAAAATGCGGTATGCTCAAGGATCGGGTCATGGTTTTGAACATCTGGTGTTGCGTATTCGTAAGCTGGACAGTAGTCTCGACTTGCTTGTCCATATCTGATGGTATTGTGGCGGCGAAGGGATTCGTGGGTTGAGTGGGCTGGCTCGGTGAATCCCTCATTTCGACAAATTTATATATATCTTCCTTTAGAACTCTGCCCTCCCTCCCCGTTCCATTGACATCCATTATGTCTACGTTTAACTCCTTGGATAAGTGCCGGACTGCAGGTGTTGCTAGTGATGCATACTTGCCCTTCTTTACCGGTTGCTGGGGTTCTGGCTCTCCTTGGGATGTCGACGGTGGTGTTGCCTTATCTCCAGATCCTTGCTCTTTTGGAGGTTGACTTAGAGAGTCCTTGTTCAACGGCTCCGAAGCCCCCTCTGTAGCCTGTATCGGGGCGGTGAGGGCATTCAGAGTTTCCTGGCTTGCGCCACCTTGTATGTCGATATCCACGAATGGCTTACCGACCTTTGCCATTTCACCGGCCTCGTAGTATAGCTTTTTTACCACTCCCGAAAATCTACTCGTAATCTCGACCGAGGCTTTGTCGCTTTGGACCTCGCACAATGGCGAGAACTCCTCGACTCGGGCATTGGGTTCGACGAACCATTGTATAATTTCGCATTCGACAATGCCTGCCGGACGCATTAGATGGTGGCGCAAGAATATGGCATCATTGTAGGCCGAGTTGATACTTACCCTCGCCGATATCAGCAAGCAGAACTGGTTTTACCACCTGTAGATTTCTGGTGGACTGGAACCCTCTCGTAAGGGCGGCGCGAACTTGGGACTCGGCGGTGCGGTTTAGACCGTGGCAGATACGCCACTGCCGACGAATTGCGCGGGAACCACGAAGAAACATTGTATATTACCTGTATTCCGTAGGTCTATCCGAAAAAGATAACAGCAAACAATACATCATATATAACTCCAGAGAGGAACGGATACCGAACGAGAACCGACTCGGAGCAAGAGAGGGGACCTCTAGCTACCTAGGTAGATGCTTAATCCTCCATACTATACCGTCGCTATCCGGAATCTGGGGAAGCCGACAATGGCCGCCCGCCTGGGGATTTACTTAGCTTTTCCCCACTGTATAATTGGATATCCATGTCGTCGGGATCCATTGAAACAAGTATAATTCGCGAGTTTGTTATTATTAAGAGTTTTGCTATCCGCACTACCTAAAATTGCTATCGCAGCCTTATCCGCCCTTAGGTACTATACATCCGCCCGGAGCTCCGCGCCGCAAAGCTCAACTCCCACTACGATTATCAACACATTCTAGTTCTTTAGTCTATTCAAATGGTACACTATAGATAGATCTATTCAGTCAGCTGAGGGCTTCCTAGTGATGCTTTTTACGTCTTTTTCCGATTTTATTTCGAATTATTCAAGCTATGAGAGGTTTCAATAGTCGGTTCTAGCTAACATACCTTTCATCCATGTCAGCGCTTTCTCCCTGCCCAAATAAATTTACAACTACCTATCCCAGGAGGCTGCAACCTGATTCATTTTACTCAGCTCCATGAGTGCTTCTGTTCAACTCAAATTACATACAATTCGACCTATAATCGATTAAACTATTGAAGCATTTCGGTAGATGTGTCAATATTTCGAAATGTAACGCGACCGGCGAAGAGGTCACGTGGCCTCGCAGGAAGACTTCCATTTGATAACTTTACAACCACTGGTCGGAGAATGATACAACCTGATTTATTCAACTCGGAATTGAGATAGATATTAAAGGATGCTAATTATCAAGGAATTGGAGAGACTTTCGCAAAGTTAACCAAGTGTGAGAACTATCGCGTTCGGCTTTTCGATATGGGGGAGTGCGGATAGCAAAGCTCATTATTAACTGGTCGCATAAAAACAAACAAAAACATTACTACAATGTCATTTGAAAAGCACATTTACTTAGCACGAAGATAATTGTAGAAGTTTACATTACGTGATGCATAATAACAATCAAGACTTTACCAAGTGGCCTAGTACCGACAGGTAATCAAAATATAAGAGGACTTTGGCCAGGATAAGACTGACTTTGATATAGACCAAGCTCTTTCCCGCGTACATGTGAGGATCTAGTATGGAAGGGTCAAACGCTTTTTGCATCCTACTAATTAGCCTGTCTCTTAGAAGTTTACTATTGTAGTCATCGCTCTATGCCCCTGTAATAGTCGGACTCAATGGCTGATGACGTGAGGAGTGTACTTCGTGTCTCTTGTTTAGGTACTCTTATATCATGAGTATGAGACGAAGGTATTTGGTATTGTGTTGCAACCTACATGTAGGTAGTGAGCTGTCATGGTATATGAGCTTGCCAAAATCAAATTTGGCCTCGACTTTTGTTGAGCATTCACATTAAGAATAGTTGGTAGGGATATAATCTATTTTATAAGAACCATAATCTTATGCACAAGTATATTAAACTGTAGGAAAAGTAGCATTTAAAGCTTTAAAGTGTGTAAATTTCGAGACTTGTTTCATTTTATGCAGTATATCGTTATATTGGAGGTCCCGAATGAAATCTGTTTAAAATGTAAAATATGTATCTTAAGCATGGAAGTGTTATTGCATATCAGGTAGTGAGATCTTCTTAATGACGTAGTAAAGTCGAAACCTCGATAAGCTTTTTAGCTCTAAGCGACTTTTAAAGAACTCGACCACGACCACGACGGCGGCAGCACCCGCTCAACGCTCGTTCGACGTCAACCATTCGAACCATGTCGCTCACCCGTAGACCTAGGCTCCTATGCCTAGTCTGTCAATTGAGCCAACCGAGAGCTTTCAGTACATCCTACCGCCTTCTAGCCGAGCATAATTCGACAGCAGCAAAGACTACCAATAAGCAAGCGAGCGATTCCAAAGCGCAAACGACAACAGCGACGCCGCCGAACGCCCCGAAGCCGCCAAAGATTATTTCCCCCTCCCCATTAGAAGATGCGCCCAGAGCATATGGAAAGCGAGTCGAAGAGTTTACGCCCAAGCCGCTGTCACGGCCGATAGGCATGCCATCACCCCCGCAGCCGGGCGAGAACACGGGCATCGACTCTCGGACGCTGAAACAGCGCCGTGACGATTTCGTCAACTACGAGAAGCATCTAGAGAGGCGGGAACAGCTCAAGAGCAAGATCTCGCGCCCGTATTTCCGAGACTGGGGTAATCTTCAGTTCCACAAGGGAAAGACCTTCATTGCGCCGCCGCGCCCCTTCAAGGGCGATCTCTCGTTGTTCTTCCCGAACCTGCACGGCCAGACGCTGCTCAAGAGTGACCGTGAACCCCGCGACACGACCCCCGTTCTGCAGGGCAAGATCTCGGTTATCAGCGTCTTCAGCGGCCTGTGGGCCGAGAACCAGGCTAAGACGTTCGTATCCAAGGAGAGCAATCCGGCGCTCGAGCATGTCTTGGAGGAATACAAGGATATAGCGCAACGTGTCTGGATCAACGTTGAAGAGAACATGATGAAGGCGTGGCTGATCAAGATGTTCCAAGGCGGAATTAGAAAACAAATCGGGGAGCCAAATTGGGATCGCTACTTCGTCGTGCGCAGGGGCGTCTCGGATGATATCCGAGAAAACATCGGCGTTCTAAATAGCAGTGTCGGCTACGTATACCTCGTCGACAGTGAGTGTAGGATACGATGGGCCGGCAGTGGCCCTAGTGAAGATCACGAGCGAGAAGGGTTGGTCAAGGCCGTCCAGCGGCTCGTGGACGAAGAGAAAAGCTCAAAGAAAAGCTAAACAGTGTACGGAATTGTGAAATAATTGAATGATACCCACCCCCCTCCTGGAAAAATTTGACCTTGAACCCTGGTTATTAAGGAGAAGGCGTAGTAATGTCAGTTTCTTTTCGACGGCCTGGCCGCGACTATTTAACTCTCGCCAGATCTTATGTTTTCATATTATACAGCGTACCTCCAACCCCCCGAAACCCCCAAGCCGGAACGCCATGCAGCATAGTGCAATGCAACTGAAAAGTCCCAAGGTATATCCATTCCAATCCAGAATATTGACGCGAACAGTCGATCTCCCATTACGGCTGCCTACAAGAAAAACCAAAAGATAATGAAGCAGAAGGCGATGAAGCCGCCCATAATGAAGCTGTCTCGCCGTTTCCGCGCCGAGATCTTTCCGATTATAGTGTTCAGGCCAGGCACCTGACTCGCAGCCAGAGTGATCCTTCGGTTGATACTGGCAAGGGTCTCCCGTTGCACGATGAAGCTCTCGTTGGTGGCGTACGCTTGGCTGAGGACGCTGTCTATCACGTTGTGGCTGTTGTCGATGCGGTTTCGCTCATCGAGCATATACTCGGCCTCGGCAGCTTCGGGGTTGTTCGCGCGGTACGTCTGGATGTCGTCTCTGACGTTGGAGAGCAGGTTCGCGCGGTTCCTCGCTTCTTGTAGGTTACCCCGTAGTCGTACGAGATCGCGCCTGTGCTCGGCGAGCTTCTCGCGCAGTAGTGATAGGTTGTTCTGCTTCAACGCCGAAGACGTCAGGCTTGCTTCAGAATCCAAGAGTCGCGCTAGCTGGCCGACCACGCTGTCTCGTTTCTCAAGTATCTCCTCCAGCTTCGACTCCGTCTCCTGTTCCTCCTTGCTCGGCTTTGCCGGGATGTTGGAGACGGTGGAAAATTGGGAGTACGTGTGGAAAAGTGCCTCTGTCTACAAATCACGAGATTAGCATCCGACTGCTCTTCCTCATACGGCTGTCGTGTGGTACCTGTGACTCCAAACTCCGAGCCTGCTGGCGCAGCTGGGCCCAGCCTTGGTTTCCTGTCGGCGCTGCCATGTTGAAGTTTAGTAACGGAAAATGAGGTTTAGAGACAAGCCTCGGTGGCGACTAGTCATCCCAAGATAAATCGTGATGGAGCTTGCGCAACAGCACCTGGTCGTTCAATGCAGGTGTCCCATGTAAGCGGCTCGTAGTCCGGGGGGTTTCAGATGTCTCTCGCCCTATGGAAAAGCACTTGTCGATATAGTGGCTTATGATATATGATATCTGCCTGAGACAAAGATCAAATGACGAGAAGTAGGAAATGAGCACGAAGAGAGCACATTGATTGATGCTTTAATTGATGGTTCTTCACTACTTGGCATTAAGTACGTAAGGTGTCATTCAGGATGCAGGTACCTTCGATAGATGAATACATATCATAATCCCGGAGCTAAGATGGCAACAATCCCGGCGAAGTGTGGCCAGGCAGCCAGGCTGCCAGGACGGCATCTCCCCGCTTTCCAAGTTCTGTGGCTTGTGGCAGTACGTACCTCGAAAAGATCTCGTTTAGACCAAAGATCCGATCACCTGACCAAACTTTTTAGCCCACAACCCTACTGCAAGGAAATCAATTCTTTGAGCTGCCTACCAAAAAAATTCAGGCGGAATTTCACGACAACACGACAACCTCGAAAACACCACCGGAGACCACCTTTTTCGCCCCGACCAACAACCCTCAACATGGTAAGTCGACCGACATCCAACTGCGACTGCTGCGCGCACTCGATGCCCGAAATCCAACGATGCTGATTTTTCATGTGCCCTAGTCGACTTCGAAGGTTAAGACCGGTCAGCTCTGGAACAAGAGCAAGGAGGACCTGCTCAAGACGCTGGGTGAACTCAAGACCGAGTTGGGCCAGCTCCGCATCCAGAAAGTCGTCTCCTCCGGCAGCAAGCTGAACAAGATGTATGTTTCTGCCGATTGCATTTAATTCTACCAAGTTCCCCGCCTACCAATTGCACCGATTCTCTGGAAATAATTCACGGCACCTATATGACGTGGAAAGGGGATTTGGATACATGAATGTGCGACGACAAACTAATGTTCGCATAGCCACGACCTCCGAAAGTCGATTGCCCGTGTCCTTACCGTTGTTAACCTAAAGCAACGATCACAACTGCGCCTGTTCTACAAGAACAAGAAGTACCTTCCCTTGGATCTCCGACCCAAGCAGACCCGTGCCATTCGTCGCCGCCTGTCGCCCGAAGAGAAGTCCATAGCCCTTGAGAAGACAAAGAAGCGCGCTTCGCATTTCCCGCAGCGCAAGTACGCCGTCAAGGTACGATAAGACAGCTCATATTCCCTACCCATGCCATTTTTATACAGGGGGGGTGGAAGTCAAGGGAGAGCAATCGGCTAACAAGGGACTATCTACAGGCTGCTTAAGTGACAGGTTCGGCTGCTGTTAAGGGGAACGAGAGACGCTTATTTCGGTGGTAGACGGGCGTCGTTGGTCATTCCAAAAAATAAAGGAATCCTGATATTTGCATGGCATCACACGGCTTTTTCGGTTCATAGGTGTTTACGAGGTCCACACTTTGCAGTCAATGTCGCTGCCCAATGCAAAAAGACTTGCCTTCGGGTACTGAACAAACCCTTTCAGTATCTTCACACTTACTATGTGACTTGCTAAGCTATTCTTCGGATGTTCCAAGCGTGCGAGGTGGCCCAGCCTACTATTTGGCAACTCGATTTTACTATATGTATACTGGCCGTCTGGAACTTCATGGATGAGACCTTCATGTGGTAACATGGACAGGGTGCTTTAAAGCCGCTCAGCCAGTCTCCTCGGTTTTTAGATTCCAGGTCTTTTGGAACCATAAAATGTGCCATGATATAAAGGACTACGGACTATGCTTACTTCCTATCAAGTTCTCTAGGAAATTTTGGAAAATTCCGTTTTTAGGATGTTCTTCATGCTTCCAATAGCTTTGCTCGTAAATTTTAAGCCATACAATATTTTCAGCCGTTGCTCTATGTTGCTGCCAAGCGGACCTAGCCATTAGTGTATAACCTCACCCCTGAAGCTAGTGGTTGGTGAGATCTTCAGTCAAGTTTTTAGGAATAGTTACCCAATAGGTACAACCTCGTCAACTACGTTTCTCAGTCCCAAGTTCACGCAAGGGAAGAAGAGGATAGTTCGCTGGGAATTTCGTTATTCATTGGTGTGTGGTATATAGGTAATATAATAAAAAGGAGCTGAAAACCAACGGCCTTGCGCTTTTCTATCCACCCGTCCGTGGTCCCTTATCGTTAGGCCTTTATAATGATAATGAAAAAAAAAATCAAACCGCTGTGTATGCCTCATGACCGCTCGAACCAACTCCAGTCGCTTGATGCAATAGAATCGACCTGTTTATATGCAAAGCCTCTCTGCTGGCTTCTAAAAACCCCACCAAAACCCGTTGTTCGTGCCCATGTCCATCTGCCCGCCATACCCGCTATTAAATTGAGAAGGGTCGTATGTTATAGCGTTGCCGGTTCCCTAGACCGGCGCCGCTTGTTCTTGGAGGAGATTGTTGTTCATGAACAGAGGTAGCTGTTGTTGTGGCTGTTGTAGCGCCGCCTCGGGAGGAGACGTCGGAGGAGTTGGACCCGTTGTCGTAGTTAAGGTCGAGCTCGCTGCAGGAGTCGAGCTCTCTGCAGGGGTGGAGCTCGCCGTTGGGACCGAAGACGACGCTCTGTGGGCTCTCTTCTTCTTCGACCGCTCATGGCGCGTCTTGTGTCGACGCAGCTGGTCGATGCGGATAAACTTCGACGTACATCCGGGCTCGTCGCATTCGTACCTCGGATTTGGGTTATGGGTCTTACGATGCTTGGAGAGGTTGGACGACTCGGAAAAGGTCTTGCCACACTCTTCACACTGCAGTGGTTTCTCTCCAGTATGTACGCGCTTATGCATAGCTGCTTCCTGTTAGCCCCTTCCCTTAATATTGCCAGTTATAGTCTGGTGGATTGGTACATACTAAGCGCAGACTTCTGCTTGAAAGATTTGCCGCACGTGGGACAGTCGTAAGGCTTTTCACCAGTGTGGATCCTCACATGTTGATCGAGCGCTTGTTGAGCGGAGAAGGTGTCATTACACCTATCGCATGCATAGGGTTTGTCTGGGAGATGAATTAGTATGACATGTTTGTGATGTGGTATGGAGTTACTTACAACCGCTGTGGGTTGCGATGTGTCGGGCCAACTTGTTGCGTGACGGGAACGACTGGGTACTGTGTCTGGGACATCCATCCCAAGCACAGACGAACTTCGTCTTGCTTGTTAATAGCGCTACATGATCATTGCACACGTGCTCATGGAGCGAGGTGCTGTCATCGTAGACATGGCCGCAGATTTGTTCCTGGGCACCTGGGCCTTGGGATGAGATTTTCCACTGGCACGCGAAGGGATCCGCATCACCAGCTGCCTCCGCAGACTCTTCTAGTTCTGGGGGAGGCGGTATGGAATCTACATCGGTTCTGTCAGAGACGCTCGAATGTGGTCGATGTTTTATCGGGATGGAAGCTACCGGCTGACCGGATGTTCCGATAGTGCCATAGTCATACTGCGGCAGAGCGAGATGCTGCTGCGGAACGTTTGTACCCCCTGGCGCACGCAAATTTCGTAAGACAAGAGCCACATCATGTTCAGTGTGTGTATGTCCACACTGATCATGGGAATTCTCGATGGTAGTGCTCCATGCCTGGTCTGCGTCCTGGTCCATATCCCAGATGTCGTTGGTCGCCCCCGTATTGTCCAGGCAGTGAAAGTCATCACACGGAGTTCCATCTCCTGAGCATGTCTCTTCCTGGCATACATTCTCAGAGCAACAGTCCGACTGGCATGAAATGTGGCTACCATTTACGGATGCGCTGTCGTCCGCAGTCGAGTACTGCGACAGAATCAGGTCGTTGGCGTTAAAATTATTCTCCATGAGTAGCTGGCTGTTGGAGAATTGATGACCTGCTCCGGCGGAATTGCTCAACTCGTATCTGAACCCCATATCAGGCAAAGTGTCATGATACTGGCTGTTGTTGAAAGGTTGGCTTTGTCCTTGAAAGCTGTTGGCAGACACTTGGTAGGGGAAAAACGGGTTGAAGCGCGGCCTGGTGTTAAAAGACGGCGTAGCCATGTTTCGCTGGAGTCCCTGCATAGTATTGCTGTGAGTGCCGGGGCACTTATCTACACAACTATCGTCATGTTGGTGGAGGGATGCTGGTGCGACGGTGAGGGTATCCAGAGATGAGCCAAAGGGGTATAGGGTATTATCAAAATTGTGATTACCGGTAGGTATCGCGGGACTTTGAAACCGCTCTACCGGTAAGTTGTTAAGAGGAAAGAGGTCATAGTTGACACCGTCCTGATCGACGGAGTCGCCCATAGTTTTGTATATCGTCATGCTGTACTACTGTGCATGACGTGGCGGGAAGAATGGTTTGATTGCGAGTTGAATAATAGCGTTGCGAGCCCGTTGAGCCCGATGATATGAGGGTATATGGTCGTGGTGTGTAAATTTTTGGTACGTGTGGCTCAGATGGAAGAGTATTGGCCAATGCGTCTATAGTTGAGAGATACAGGGTTCGGATGGATCAACGAATACTTGTGAAATAGGATGTCATGGTAATAAAGTAGGAGGCTCTTCCAGATTCTTTTATACTTTGGGGGAGAGAAGAAACCTAAGGCGAAGAGAGTGTGGATACATGGCGGGAAGTCGAGGTGTGGTGGTTGAGAACCTTGATGGGCAGGTTTGTGAGAGCTCTAGGTACCGTAGGGGAAAAGATTTAGCACGCTGCACGCCCGCACGGCCCTGATCTCCTAAGGTTCCGAGGCCTGTAGACCATTAAAAGTAGCCCAAGACGGCAAGGTACACGAACTTGTCAATATGTCAGGTACCCCGGCCGTCCCTTCCCCGAGTCGCAAACAGGCGCAGGCCTGTGCTCCTTGGTGGTTTGTTGGCTTGTGCTGAGGTTGACCTTGCTGCAGTTGCTAAATGCCCCTCTGCCGAATAAAAGCCATGCGCAGGAATTCGGGTAGGCGCATTGTCTTTTGACTCTGACGTGATTTTCACCAATGAATGGCTGCGCATTTGTTAGAAATCGCCATGTGCGGGCTCCGCTTCTCAGCACGTACCGAGTAAAGACCTGGCGCAGCTGCCCATCAAGGTTCTTCTTCTTATGTGGACCTCTCTGGTGGGGCACATGCAGGAGCACAGATAGCGATAGAGGGCTGAGGAGTCACACAGTACTTACCTCTTGCATGGAAACGCCCCAATTCCAAATGTACAGTGTCACTACAGAGTACATGCGACCCCCCGCATCCGATTGTCTACTGGGTTTAAGGTAATTCTAATCCAGGGTCCCTACCGTCGCAAGCTTACGTAACACCATGCATTAGAGACTTTGAGCCTCAAGATCGCGCCCAGTCGCAGGAACTGTCCAATTTGCTTCTAATTCCGACAACTTACAAAGATAGAACATAATTAGATATAATTGCATACCAGCACCCCCGAGTTCTTCTTGCTAGCTTGCGCGCCTGAGGATTTATCGATCCGGAATAATTGCAAGTTTGGAAAACCTTCCCTCTTTCTGGCCCACCCGCCGCTGGTCCTACCGAACGGCCCGATACGTCAAAGTAATTATGGGAAATATTTGCGGCAAGTCGGATAGCGAGGCCTTCTCCCAACCCGGTCGCGTACTCGGCTCCGCCCCTCCACAACCTCAACGCGCAGCCGTGCCGCCTACAATTAGCAGTCCGCCCCGGACCCTAGGGGGGAGCGCGGCGGCCGCACAGGATGCGCGGAACGGCGGCAACGCTGATGAGGCTCGGCGACGAGCCGCTGAAGCTGCAGAGGTATAGCAGACCTGCTCCACTCTAGAGAGTGCTCATACTAAATCCTCGTTGGCAGGCTAGAGCCCACGCTTCAACGTCAAAGACCACGGGAAAACTAGGTACGCAGTTGGCGGCGCAGAAGAAGCAGACGCGCAATGATACACTCAGAGAGATTAGCAACAATGCGATAAGACAGCGAGATGCCGAGGAGGGAGCACAGGCGCGGAGTCACAACTAACGACTGCAACGAGACATGATGAGATGGCAAAATGATATAGATCTCATTTCTAGGGGTTCCCTAATCGATGATGACCCTTCTTAACTAATATTTCTGTCAATACGAGCCTTTCCTCAGCCTGGCTCGTTCGTATATGTCTGCTCGGCTCCTTAGCCCTACTGAACGCCGAACCATTTTTCAACTAGAGTATCGAGTTTACCATACCTTGCCTATGAATATTACAAACATAAACCGTCTAACTTGCACATTTAATCCCGCGCATCTTAAGTGACGGTATATCTACCACCAATAGGAGCCCTGTTGTCAGCATCAGCAGCGGCCATGGTTCCCTCCTTGAGCAATCGAGTAAGCTCAGCCATGGCATTGGCCACCATTAATTCCGTGTCGCCCTCTACCAAGACGTAAAGCTTAGGTTCACCACCAGGCGGTACATCCTTTCCGAGCGGGTAGAAGGTACCCTTATTAGTAATAGACGTTCCAGTAGCCTCCAGAATCTTGGCAACGTTGGTCCGGTTGGTGACCGCCCACCGAGCTTTCTGGGGGAAGTCGTTGATTTCGAGGGTTGCGTGGAACGCACCGGCATCCGGACCTTTGTTATCAATGGGCTGACCAGGTCTCAGCTGACCGGCACGGCCCAGACGAGCGTTGATAGCGTTGATCGCAGAGGAAACCTTGTCCAGGGGATTGTTAGGACCCGCTGACGGCGCGGCATCTTCCCTTTTATGAATGGTAAATTTTGGTTCGAGGTCGACCTTGGGGGTGGCGGCTGAATCGCGAGAAATAATTCCCGAGGCGGCCGTCTGGATCGCAGACAATGCCTTGTCGCCCTTCTTGTCTTCACCTCCCTTCTCTTCCTTCTTGTCCTCCTCTTCCTCACCTTCTGTCCTGTGTGATTTTCGCTCTCTCAACCGGGCCGCTTCTCTCTCTTGGTCGAGGCGCTCTAGTCCTTTGCCTCCAAAGCCAGATTGATCCTTGGCCTTGCCAGACTTAACCTTGTCTCTAAAGGCTTTGCGCATTTCATCCAACTGCGGCGGCACTGGCTGACCGCTCTGCTCAAGAGCCTTCGCGATACCTGGGGCACAGTTCTCCTGGTCTCCTGTGACGAAGCTGACAGCTGTTCCTTTATTGCCGGCACGCCCAGTACGACCGGCACGATGCACGTAATCTTCGAGATGATTTGGCGCATCGTAATTGACGACCAGCTTCAGCTGCTTGACGTCGAGTCCGCGAGCGGCCACCGAGGTTGCGACGAGAATCGGAACTACTCCGTGTTTAAAATCCTCAATTGTCGAATCTCTGTCAATCTGGTCTTTCCCGCCATGAATTGACATGCAAGGATACCCCTTTCGCAGCAGCTCTTTTAGCAAGTCGTCCGCCTTCTCCTGGCGCTCCACAAACACGAGCGTTCGAGCGTCTTCATCCTTGTCGTAAAGCTCACCCAGGAGCTCGAGCAAACGAACGAACTTAGTGTTTTCTTCCCGAACCTCAACAACCTGAGTGATTTCAGGAGCGACAACGCTTCTACCTCCAACGGTGATTTCCACGGGGCTGTTCAAGACCTTTTTAGCCAGGGCGTCCATGATACGAGGCATCGTGGCCGAGAAGAGGATTGTTTGTCGATCTGGTCGCATATTGGCAAAAATCTTCATTACCTGGGGTTCGAAGCCCATATCAAACATTCTGTCTGCCTCGTCCAGGACAACGTATGTTACCCTCTTCAAATTCGTTACGCGGCCCTGATTAGCCGCTAGTAGATCGATCATACGGCCTGGCGTGCAGACGACGATCTCTGCACCCCTTTTCAATTCGGCGATGTGATCCTTAATGGGTGCGCCTCCGTATGCGCAAACCGCACGGAGGTTCATTGACTTGAGGAATGGCTTACAATCTCGGTGGATCTGGGTTGCTAACTCACGCGTTGGGGTCATGATCAGACTGATTGGCCCTTCATTTTCCTTGAGAGGCCGCTGATCCTTGATGTGCCTGAACATGGGCAACAGGAAAGCGAGTGTCTTTCCTGAGCCGGTCTTGGCAACACCAATGACATCTCTACCGGACATAATAGCAGGGAATGCCTGCATTTGAATCGGGGTAGGCTTGTCGAATCCCAAACTATCGATGATGTCCAGGGTTTTTCGCGATAAGGCACACTGCGACCATTTTTGGACAGGCTTCGGCACGTCCTTACCAGAAACCTTGATCCCATCCAGTTCGATACGCAGGTCAGCTAACTCAGCTTCGGTCATCTCTGACAGCTCCGCTGGTTCGACCCAGAAGTTCTTCCGGACAGGCTCTATATCAAGTTTGCTGTAGTCAACTGACGGTATATCTTTCTTCTTGCGGGCTTTTGCTGCGAGAGCCAAGAACGAATCTGGATCCACGTTCTCGTTTCGATAGTCATACTCATCATCACTGAAATATGCTTCAGGCTCTTGTAAATCCTTACCCCTGTTCGGCACCGGCTTAAGTGGTCTCGCCGTGGTGGGTTTGGTCTCGAGGTCGTTCATGAAAGCGTCTAGAGGGTCAACATCGTCCTCATCGACATCCATCGCTTCGGTTGGCTGAGCGGCTTGGACGACACCGTTGATCTCTGGAGCTGTTTCATCTCCGTCTTGGTCGATTTGCATTTCCGTTGCCTGCTGTGCGTTCTCTTGGGCGATACGTTCCTCACGCCTCTCCTGGGCTGCTCGGGCTGCAGCGGCTTCTTCCTCTTCATCACCAGCGAAAGGATCTGCGTCATCGTCGTCCTCTTCCTGGTTATCGTAGGGCGTATCATCAACGTCGCCAAGGGGGAGGGAGGGCAGCTTAGCAAGTTTCCTATCCGACGTCTCATCCTCATCAAGCATCAACTTTCGCTTCTGCGGTGCCTTTTCAGTGTCTGCGCTCTGTTTATGAAAGCCAAAACCACTCGTCTTGGCCCTACTCTGCGGGAGAGCAGAAACTTGAGTAGTCGAGTTAGTAGGACTAGGAGAAATGTGCTCGCAAGGATGCTCACCACTGGGAGTTTTTGATGCTGAAGCGATACTTGTAGATGGTTGACCCGCAATGACACCCAATTTAGGAGCGGTGCTTGGGGAATGAGCTTTTGGAGCAGACTTCTTGGCGATAGCCTTGGGGTCGAATTTGCCAGCATATTGGGCCGCTGGCGAGGGGACCTGCTGATCGGTAGGTGACGCCGGCGTTGGCGAAGCTCCCGTGGATAGGGCATTAGAGGGCGCAATATTAGCCTTTTGGTCCATCTCGGCAAGTAGCTTCCGTGTTCCACCTGGAGTCGGTTCTTTCTGCCTTTCTTTTTCTTCCTGTTTCTTCTTCCATGCAGCTAACTTTGCAAGACGTTCGGCCTTTTTGTCGGCATCAGTCTGGGCGGGCGCGGGCTTCTGTTTCGATTCCGCCTGGCAACTCAAGTTAACTTCCAAAAAGGAATGCAAGGGTGGAATGTAACCCACATCAAGTTTCTTTGCCTTAGGGGCATCCTTGGATGCAGTGCCTCGATCACGGCTATCACCTCGCTTACTGCGCGGATGAGAGTCAGCAGTACCTTCGCGTCGCGCACTGGCTTGGTCACGGGAGTCGTCTCGCCTGCTTCGATGGTCTCTGTCATTATCGCGGTCACGGCTTCTGCGCCGGCGAGGTTCGGCGGAGCGATCCCCGTCCCTATCTAAGAAGCGATCACGCGATCGTCTGCGATCCCTCCCCCCTCGGTAGTGGTCATCGTCTCGGCGGTCTATGGAACGGTCACGTCGACGGAAGTCATGATCCCGATCGCGATTTCGACGCTGTGCGGTCAAGTTGTCAGTCGGGCGGGGAATTTCATACCCGTGGCGTCGCCTTACATCTTGGGGGCTACGAGAGCGACTTCGCCGTCTCGCATCTCGGCCGAAGTCTCGACGGTCTCGATCCCGGAAACGATCTCGATCCCTTCTCTCATCATCTCTGCGGTTTCTTTTTGAAGATTGCTGGCTTCCTGCTGGAGTTGGTGAGCGTGAGTCTCTGAGCCGAGCCATGGTTTGAAAAAAGGTAGTACGGCTCGGTCGCACTACAATGGTGAGAGCTACCAGAGGACTCGAGGGAAGCTTCAGTGAGATGACCAGACCTAATAGGAAGATCACCTAGTGGACAGTAGACAGAAGCTTTGGATTGGATTGCGCCTGTGCAGTGCCAGGAAATCAGGTAATTTGCTAAGGATTTCCGAAACTTGACGATAGATGGATGATGGATCGAAGTGACTATTAGTTAGAAGAGTGGCTTACTTGCACGGACTAATAATTCGGAGTTGAGGTGGAGTCCGCACAGCTAGGTGTGGCGTTGTGGCTGATTCTTCTAGCGCCAGGGTACGAAGTACTTCGTATCAATAGGTGCATGATAGTAGGTACTTACATGTAGGTAGCTGTCGGCGGCATAAAGGTGGGTCGCAGGAGCATGGCATTTCGCACAATCCACAGCTTAGGTCAAGCTTTGTCGCGTGTGAAATCAACATGGGGTAAAGAATACACTTCAATATCCCCTCACCCACATCCACACCAACACTGACGACTTCCGCATCCCATATCGGCTTGCTAGTGACTACCTAGGTAGATCATTTTACTTTTTATCTCCTTCAAAACCACGACGCCATCTTCGTAAGCATTTGGTGGCCATGCTTTCATCCATCGGACGCGCCGCCGTCAAACGGCTGGTCTCGACAACAACTACGACGTCACTTCGCCGCATCGCTGTCCCGTGCTTCGCTGTAAATGCCCCGAAGTCCAATCACGCTTTCATCCGAAGCTTCGCGACACCGGGACGACCAAAGGGTTCGGCGAAACGAACTACTGCCAAGAAACCTGCCAAGAAACCTGTTGTAAAACAGACAAAGTCGGACAAGTCGAACAAGTCGAACACGTCGAACAAGTCTAAGACGACTCCTGAACCCAAAACCAGGAAATTCTCGCGAAAACAGAAGCCATTGAGCCCAGAGAAACAAGCCATCCTTGAAAAGAGGGAGCTCAAGAAGACAGCACTTTTCACTGAACCAAAGGGTCTTCCCAACACGCCGTGGACGGTCTTCGTAGCAGAGGAAACCAAGGATAAAAGCACTTCCGCTGCAACTCTTCGAACCAGAATGCCACAGTTGGCAGAGACTTATAGAAACCTTCCAGCCTCTGAGCTTCATGTAAGTCCAAAGTCCTCCTGCGATATCGGCCATGTCCCTTCCTCTATGCTAACAGATGCCAGCGCATGACCGCCGTGGGTGAGCAAAACAAGGCCACTTATGCGGCAGCATACAAGGAGTGGGTGGAGAGCCACACCACCACAGAAATCAGGGCTGCCATGAAGGCTCGACAGCTTTTGAAAAGGAAGTACAACTACCCTGTTCGGAGTTTGAAGCCTATTCATGATGATCGCATCCCCAAGCAGCCACTGAACGCCTTCAGCCTGTTTACCAAAGCTAGATGGGCGTCTGGCGATCATGCACATCTGGCTTCCGTCCCGGCAGCTGCCAAGGAAATTGCTAAGGAGTGGAAAAACTTGCCAGAGACAGAACGCCAGGTGAGATTGTACCCCCTTTCTTTTGACTCGTACCAAAATGCTAATATAATCGTAGGCATACGCGGATCTCTCAAAGGCCAATACTGAGCAATATAAGAAGGAGGTCGAAGCAGCTTTCTAGTGCTCAGTATATGAAGGCCTACACCTCGAATATTGTGGAATACGGCTCCTACTTCTGAGCTCGGTACCTTTATTAAGGGCAATTTCCACATAGGCGTCAGTAACTGTGTCTGTGTATACGCGGGTAGGCGATCCGGTTGAAGTAATTCATATACGCTGTATTGGTAGTCGTTGGAGGTGTTGTTACGGACTTTCCGGGCAGAGGTAACTTGACCGTTCAAGACCGTTTGTACTAATAATCGCCCAATTTGTGCTATGCAGGACTCACTATAATTCCTGCATTTGTACTTTGTGAACGATCACATCGATAGTCTGAGTCAGTATTAAAAGTTCGCATTGAATTAGGGCCTTTAATTTATGATAAGCAGTCATGGCCAAGATCTCAGGTTCTTCTGGTTTCCTTCTGTCATGCCATGCCTCCATTCTGAACGCTGCAGATCCCAATCCAATCCCGCATACAGGCCCCCGCTAGCTTATGACCTCCATGACAATGACTGGTATGCCCATACAATCGAACCAAGAACTCCCAATGTATCGGATCTTGCGCTGGGTCGCCAGGTATAGCAGCAAGTAGATGTGAGATGTAACTAACCCCCAGCAGTATACCCTCAGCCACTGGAAGTCAACGTCCCTGCAACATCTCACTCCCCATCCCGCCACCCCCGACCCGACATAATTCGCCAGGTAAGCCCAAGTATCACGCTTGAGCTGTGGTTCCCACGTGGAACAATCCAGGAGCCAGTACCCACGTTCGAGAGGACGTAGAGCTCTCGTCTCTTCCTTCGGTTTATATCGTTTCGAGACGTCCAGATCACGAGCCAGCCTTTCCAATCCAGGGGTGATAAAGCTCTCCGGGTCCAAAGCGGCTACCGATACAGCAGGCTCCGGTCCAATGATCTCTAGGCTGTCGTATGTATACCCGTGGTCACTAAGGAATGTAACGCTCAGGGGAGCTCTTTGGTTGGAAGCTGATCTCGGGCCAATGTCGCTAGCCGCCCTAAGGAGAGCCCGTGGACTAGTTCCCACTGCATTTAGCTGGTGACGCTTCGCTGGAGGCGGTTCAGAATCTGCTCGAGTGGCGGAGGAAGGGTCTGATGATTCCATAATTATGGTTTCTTCGATGATATTATCACTAGAAACCTCGTCTTGTCGCGGGATGCGTCGCTGATCCGGTACATTCCCCTCCTGCCGTGCCCCTTCTAATGTTTTCTTTAGAAGGTTGGTAGGATTGTATCGTGGTGTGCAAGGCACAATTTGTGGCGTGATGGGAGTTAATGATGCTACCAATTTGTTCTTGATTGTTTGAGGACGAGTAGCATTCCCAATGTTGCGGGAAGAGCTACCATTACTGCTCTCCTGGAAAGTAGCCGCGGGTACTGTGGGAGAACCGAGATGCTGGAGATAACTCTCCAAGACTCTTGTAGGCGATGTTAAAATGGCAGCATCGACAGCGTTCCCAATTTGGTATGAATCCTGCACCAGACTGGGGGGTGTTTGCCATGATGACTGTATGATCGGTCCTGTTGCATCTTCGGCGTTGGTGGCTGGCTCCGCTTCTGCAGTGCGTCTTGCGGGTAGACGAGGCGAATTGACATTGTCGATGACGCTCCGGAATGAAGCCTGCGGCGACCTGAAACTACCGAACGACGAGTTTGATTGAGAACTTATATAGATGGCCTGCGTGACGCCTTGCTCAGTTCCTCGACACTCTACACTGGATCTGCCACCATCGTTGGTTAAGTCTTGATCGGCTTGAGTGAAGGGATCGATACGATTTGCGGGTTGAAAGTCTATATATGAGCTGGCGAGAGACCGATACCAGACATCATCGGCTGCTCTGCTTGGAGCGCCGATATGAACCAAGATTTCCACTTGTGACTGTTGTTCCATTTACGGCAACCATATTCCATGAGGTATATGGAAGATTCTGTGGGCTCAAGAGGTGCTGTTAATAAACGTGACGGTGACTACGGGTGGAGTGGTGGTGAAATACGGATACGGATTGAAGTGTGTTTGATGAGCGGCGGCTGGATTAATCTTTTGGTGACGCAGGTACGTCCAATGGTATTTCAACATGCTTACTAATCTGCATTGTACCTATATACCTACCTAGGTAAGGAAAAAGAATAAAGAAAGAAAACAGAAAGAGGCCATAGGTCCATGAATCTCCTTTGAGAACCTGGGCACGTAGGGCATGGTGAAGGGGAAGTTTGCAGATATTGGGATGACTAACACCGATTACAACCTTCTAACCTATTGCTTTAGGACCTAAGGTACCTACATATGTACCTGTACCTACTAGGTACCTAAGGTACCTACCTACCTATATGTAGTAGGTATCTTGCTTATGTAGCTTTGGCGCGTTAGTAGCGAGACCTACTATGTCTGTATGTACACTTGCAAGTGCTACATTTAAAGAAATAACATAGAACGTCTGGATGTGTTCGAAATTCTCAATGCATCTCTTAGGTAGGGAATAAACAAGAAAACAATATCCTCCTAAATTTATTATTGTTCTAAAGGTTACCTCCTGTATCATTTCGTCCGCCTGGTTAAGTCACATGATCGACTCTAGGTAGTATCTGTATGCGGGGTCTTGTAAATCTGAACCTTGCAGAGGAGCAACCGTCGGAGTTGGGTGACTGGATTTAGAGCTAAAAGGCCACTTGGAAAGTCACCCTCAGTGAGATTACAGGTGATCCAGTTCTGCAGTTTGGCGTTGGCCTTCCCACCTAAACCAACTAACTAAACCACTCCCGCTAGGTACCTCCTAGGAAATATTAGGGGGCTAACCCGTCAGCTTCAATCCCAAACCCCAACCAGCTGGTCATTATCGACAAAGCTGGATCGTCGACTTGGCGACTCCCAAGTCAAAGCAAAATTGTCAATTGACACCTTTTGTTTCATATGCTCGTTGTCGGTCTTTATTATTCCACCTAATAACTTTCTCGGACTCGAATTACTGCCCTCGACGCCTGAAAACTAGTCTAATTTTAGGGCACTGGAACCAAGGGACCTCTCGTTACTATTCCCTATCCCTTTGTCTTGCATTCATTCGATTCCCACCTTGGGCATACCACCCCTGGTCCTGTTCCCCCCCTTCTGTTGCAGCTCCCGCTCCTAGCTTCTGCTTCCCTGGGGAGGTCGCACCTCGGCGGCAACGAGCATACTCCCACTTTCCTACACCTTCACCAAAGGTTGATTCCCGTCTTACGTGCTTCATGCCGTGCTATCGTATCCTCTACGGTCGTTTCCCCTTCCAGCGCACGTTCCGACACACTCGACGCTCTCGATACCTTCCAACAATTCGACGCCGAACCTGGGACTTGCGTACCTAAACGTCCAAACATTCCCAAACCCGCCAGCATCGCCCGCCCAATCGTCAATCACTCCAAACGAACCCGACCAACAGCCCGCAATCTTTCCACCGCGACACCTCAATCTTGTCCCGCTCCCGTCGCATTCTCGAAAAAAAAAATACTCACCACTTGCCTCGACCCGAGCATCGGTCGTAGCACCATCACCGCCACACTCGTTCACCACCAGATATATTGTCCTAGCCTTGGTATTTTCCCCTACGTTGCCGGTCCCCTGTCTCGTCTGCCCAACACCCAATTATTATTCTCCCGTTCCTGCATTCGCACCGAGTCGTACTCGCACTCGCACACTGTTGGAGGAACCATAAAGTTGGCCGTCTGATGCCAATGTCTGACGTTGAACAACGCTACCGCAATCGTGCAAAAATCACCCTGTCTTGCCCCTAATTCAATTGAGCGGTAACATCTACGGTGGGTGCTACTCATTTCTAACCGGCCGGATTGAGGTAGGGCCTCATTTTGGTCGCCATGATGGGCCCCGACTACGAAGGCGGTCTGGCTGGTGACCGAATTCATGGGCACCCACCACCGCTGCCCAACGACGGTACTTACCAGCTCGACCACGAGCGACCGAACATGAGTCCGAGCCCATCCTACGCGAATGGAGCATTCCCGCCACCTATCCGCCACCCAGCTTCACCAGCCCTCAGCGCCCATAGTGACCCAAGACGAAGCGGTGAGCGCAACCGTTCTCGCGGGCGTGGAAGAACAGCAAGTGGACAACTTCGTGTATGCGCTAAATGTGGCGAATCCTTAACTGGACAATTCGTGCGGGCATTGGAAGGGACATACCATCTTGATTGCTTCAAATGCCGTGTAAGCTTCGACTGCGTGAATATTGCATGTGCCGAATGTCTAACGGAATATAGGATTGTGGTCAGATTGTGGCTTCCAAATTTTTTCCCGCCGACGATGAAGAAAATGGCGGACAATATCCCCTCTGTGAAACCGACTATTTCCGACGGTTAGGCCTACTATGTTACCAATGTGGCGGCGCGCTACGCGGCTCCTATATCACCGCCCTTGAGCGCAAATACCACGTAGACCATTTCACCTGTTCGCTCTGCTCCACCGTGTTTGGGGCTCAGGATAGTTACTATGAGCACGATGGAAGCGTGTACTGCCATTACCACTACTCGACACAATTTGCCCAGCGGTGCAATGGCTGCCAAACTGCCATCCTAAAACAATTTGTTGAAATATTCCGTAATGGCCAGAATCAACATTGGCACCCCGAATGCTATATGATCCATAAGTTTTGGAATGTTCGTCTGACGCCTCCCCAAGATTCGAACGAGCCTCGCCCAGAGCCCGTCGACGCGGAGGGCCGAGAGCGCGTCCGACAAGAAGAGGAGGATATGGAGAATAAAGTCTATCGAATCTGGAGCGTTTTGTCGACATTCGAGGAATCGTCAGCGGCGTGCATTTCGGATATGCTTCTTCACGTCAGCAACGGTGCGTATATGGACGGGGTTTTTGTCGCAAAGAAATTCATTGTCCATGTGGACATCCTATTCCGGTCGGCAGATAGGCTTGATCAAAGTATGAAGCAATTGGAGATGAATGGTACGTGACACTATATCCGTGATACAGCTGGCTTACTGATGTAAATTATAGAATTATCCTACGCACGCGAGGCGAAACTTCTTTGCAAAAAGATTGTCTCTTTCTTTTCGTTACTTTCCAAAACGCAAGAGACAGGTGTGCGGAAATTGGGCGTGACTCAGGAGCTGCTCTCTCTCGTGACTGGCCTAGCCCATTACCTGAAGCTTCTCATCAGGATTTGCCTTCAAGGGGCACTCAAGGTTGAGAAAGAACACCATTCTCCCGAATCGTTGTATCAGTTCCTGGAGGACCTCGGTGTGCTCGAGTCGATCAAGAACGACGACGAATCCTTGCAGATTAAACTGGGCATGTCGAGGCTCTCGGCTAGCGACTCGGACCAGTGTACTTCGTGTCGAAAGCCCATAGAAGACGAATGCGCTTTGGGCGGGGATAAGAGGTGGCACCTGCTATGTGTAAGATGCGCACGATGCGGCCAGGACCTAAGTAAGGCATTGGATCAAGCCCGTCTACACAAGGACCAGGTATATTGCACAAACTGCGAGGGCCAAGTAGAAGGGCGGGGCCAGTCGCTGGAGCGAATAACGAAGCTTCAGCAGTACGTGTTCCTACTGAAAGTTGCCTTAGCCAGGCTTTTGGAGATTCTTCGAAGTAGCGGAGCGATACCACATGCCTCCGAAGACCCCAATCTGAATGGCTACGACTCTGCGGATGGGCGCCGTCTTTCGGATGAGACTCCTTTAATACTCGGGTCGGATACTCGGTCTAAGTCCTATGGTGGTGAAAGAGAGCGGCATCAAAGAGAATCATCCTACGAGAATACCCTCAATGATGTGCGCCGGCTCAGAAGTACGCGACTCGATAAACATCTGTCTTCCAGTCTTAGAAAGGCTCGGACGTCGCGGGTCATGGATGGGCCTGAGGGACGTAGTGTCCGCCCCGGATCTGCCGGTGCGGATATGGGTTTGCAAAATAAGGTGATGCAAATCGAAGAAGGTCGGGAACCGGGTGGAGGCGGCACGACAGAGCAATATTTCGGACACCAGGATGCGCTAACTTTGGATGATATTCCTCGAATCGTTGCGGCCGAACAAGCCCGAGAACAGCAACCAACCGCGTATAGAGCATCGCGTCAAGAGCTATTCCGGTCTGCCACCACGGATGCTCCCTATGGAACCAGCAACGAGAGAAGCATTTCGACTGGGCGGGAAGCCGGCCCAAAGCTATCGGTAGATCGATCGCCTCAAGGAGATGGTAGGAAGTTTTTCTCGGAGCTTTCAGGTCTAGAGTATTTCATTGTGCGGCATGTCGCAGTTCTTACGATGCAACCCATGCTAGAACCAGAATTTACGCTGGAGGAACTGCTAGGCCTCATCGAAGCAAGGAAGGCAACGTTCTGGAATAAATTCGGCAAGGCTTTTGGCAAGAACGAAACCCGCAAGGTCGGCAAGAAGAAGGGCATCTTCGGGGTTCCATTAGAGTTAATCGTTGAGCGGGACGGTGCCGACTCGACAGACGGCGTGGGGCCAGGTGCTCTACGTATACCTGCCATCATCGAGGATACCATCACGGCCTTAAAGAATAAGGATCTTTCAGTCGAGGGTGTCTTTCGAAAGAATGGAAATATCAAGAGGCTCACTGAGCAGGTCGCTGCGGTCGACCGGGAAGGTTGCGACGCCATCAAATGGAACGATGAAACCCCCCATCAGCTGGCAGCGCTTCTCAAACGGTATCTTCGCGAACTCCCAGATCCACTGATGACACAGAAGCTGTATAGGGTTTGGATAGCGGCAACCAAGATTAAAGACACCGACAAGAGGCGGCATTGCTTGCACTTGATATGCTGTCTACTTCCGCAGATCCACCGCGATACGCTAGAAGTCCTGTTCAGTTTCTTAAAATGGGTGGCTACTTTCCACCAAGTTGACGAGGATACTGGATCCAGGATGGACGTACACAACCTCGCTCGTGTCATCGCCCCGAATGTCCTCTATACAAACCACAAGAGCCCGAGTTTCTCAGATGAGCCCATGACTGCTGTGGCCTGTGTAGAAGAGTTGATACAATTTAATGAGGAAATGTGCATGGTATGTAGACAATCATCCCCTCATTCCCATATCTCGCTAACTTGACTTACTAGGTTCCCGTTGAACTTATGGATATCTTGAGCGATTCAACCTTGTTCATGAACAATGGCGAAATCACGACGAAGGAAATCTTGAAGCGTATCGAAGTTCGATCTGTCAATGGATTGCCCAGACAATACGATCAAAGTGAGTTTGTTGGACGGCAGGACAGCAGACAGCAAAGACCTTTGGCCACGAGAGTTGCTACAGATCCTGCTGCGTGGCAACAGGAAAGCAGCGTGCGTCCCGTGCAGGAGCCATCGATCCCGTTCACCACACCGCAAGGGACTCCGCCGCAAAGTCGACGGAAGCCTGATAATGGATCGACTAACTATACCAGCCAGCACGAGCGGGCAGACAATCAACAGGAACCACCCGAGAACGGTCAGCGACGAGAGTGGCGCAACTCGGGTTGGGGCAGACAGAATGGTTCTGTCCCTACTGGTACAGGATAATTCTTCGGCCACCAAGTATATATTTCTCCTGTCAGCACTGGTTCGACTTCTACCAAATCTTTGAAGCGGAAAAGACATCCCCTTCATATTCGCAAGCCTTGAATTCTTCGGGACATAGCATGACTCGGGTGTAGAGACAAAACAGCATTTCGGCCGGCGTTGCGCGTTTTCCCACTTTTCCCTAAATTTGTTACCACGACTTTCGATTCGCTTTTCTGAAGTTTGCGCTATCTACATTGGCCGCAGCAAGACGTTTTCTTCCTGCGCCTATCTTCCGTTCTAGAAAGCATCTTCGCCTTGGGGAGGAGCATTTCGTATCCCAAATGGCTTGGCAGCACAGCTTGGAGTAGTGTGGGGATGTATCATTGCCATTCTTCTTTGGCTTTTGCGAGTTGTCGGGTTTATTTGACGGTGTTTCCCGCTCGTGTTGGAACATCAGACTATTCATAGAGCTAGGAAATAGGGTGATTCTAGTGGGTTGAAAGGGAGGCAAGGAGGGCGCTACCAGATCATAGCCATCGCACTTAGATGCCTCAAGGCCATACGCCTCCGGGCTTTTCTTTTGTGAGAAGTGGTTCCCTTACCTTAGGTAGCTAAGGGAAGTGATTGGCTGACTGATGGGAAGTCGACTACGCAAGGTAGTAACCTACACAAGACGAGCTCAACCTACCATGTCATCAATCCAAGAGAGCAGTACTGCGAGTTTATACTCTAGTCAATGTATTTGAATGTCTCTCAACTGAACTTGTTGTGTTCATAAATAGCTTGAACGAACGGGAATAAGCGTGCTCCTGTAAGATCAACAGTATATATATACATATATACCATAGGCTATATTGTTGTCATGCGACTAATATAAGTGAGCCTATCCGCTACCAAAGGAAATTTCAACTGAGGAAAAGAGCAATATTCCAAACATTAAATTATTTCTAATGGTATTATGATAACATATAGATATTGTAAAATCCTATACAGGCTACTTATGCTGCTAATATGTGCAATGTTGGCGCGAAGATGGGAAGTTGGAAATGAATCTTATGCTTGTACAGATGCTGCTTTGGCTTTTTCTTGTTCTAAAGTCCACTTCACCGTCTTCTTGACACCATCACTCAAGCTGACCAGAGGCTTGTAGCCAAGGCGCCGCTTCGCCTTTGTAATATCGTAATACCTCGTCATGGTACTATAGACGATCCGTTGACGGGTGAAAGTGGGAGTTTTCCTCATTATCGTAAACGCGACCTCGCTCAAAAGTCCGAGGAGCAGACCCACGTCTCGACTGAGAATCCACACGTGGTCAGTACCCTTCTGCGATCCCGCTTCCCGCCAGATGGCGCGCATAAGGTCCCAGAAGTAGACGGGGCTGTCGTTGGTGATAATGAAGACTTCGCCGTCGACCTTTTCGTGGTCGAGAGGCGCGGTGGACGACCCGTGGGTTACCAGTAGGGCGCGAGCGGCCAGGAGGTGCGCGTGGGCTACGTTCTCCACGTACGTAAAGTCGAACAGGTTCTCGTTCGACCCAACCTGCACCTTGTCTTTCCCCTCGCGGTAGGTGTTGACGGCGTGGTGAACTAGCTGCATGTCTCCCTCGCCGAAGATGCCCGAGGGTCGGATGGCGGTGGTGAGGAGATCGCTGCCTTCGGTGCGGTTCGCGGCCAGGACAAGTTGTTCTGCTTCCGCCTAACCAAAGATATCAGCATAGGGAATCAGTTGCACATCTGGGGGCGGTAATCATACCTTAGTCTCGGAGTAGTATTCAGTCTGCATTTTACCCCTGATGACGGGGTATTCCTCGTTCGCATTGACCAAGTCGTCTTTATTGTTGCTTATAACACTGGCGGAACTCGTATATACCAAAGCCTTGATATCGTTTTGGCGGCACGCGGCGATCACGGCGCGGGTTCCTTCCACGTTTACTTTCTGGAACACATCGTTGGCGATGGCACCGAGGCTTTGGGCGGGCGGCGAGGCTGTGTGAATCACAACATCGGGCTTTAGATTTCCGAGGACCTTAGTCAAGCCGTCGGCGTCGGTAATGTCGGCTTCGACGTACTGGACGCCGTCGACGTCGGGTCTGCGGTTGCGCTGGCATCTGAGGTCAACGACGGAGACGGTACACTTCCAATCGCGCAGCAGCAGGTCCACGACGTGGTGGCCGAGAAAACCACAACCGCCGATGACGAGGACTTTGCCGAGCTGTAGTTGGTTGACGTTGGACATGACGAGACACTGGACCTTTGTTCTTGAGTTGGGCGTTCGAATTGGTACTCTTGGATTCTGGGAACCCTTGAAACCCCTGGATCGTAAGAGTTGAAGCCAAGATTAGGTATGTAAGTTGCTAGGTTTAGCCCGTTCACCGCTTGGTAGAAAGGGAACTCGAGCTGTGCTTAAATGCCCGACTTTTAGGAGGGTTATTGTATCGCGGTGGTGGGTTTCCCAAATAGGTTTAGCTGAGGAAGTGCGGGATGGCGCTTTCCGCTAGTTACTTGCCTATTTGGGAAAGCGGTGGGCAGAATTAAGATTAAAGTGTAAATGGTAATTAAAATGAGTTTTCCTATTTGCACCCCCAAAAGTCCCTATCGGGGGCTTATTTGCACCTGTGTACATCCTGAAATCGGGGGCGATAAGACCTCATATCCAGCCACCACCCACAATTACAATTACAATCCAATAACTTCACGAAATTGATTGCAAATCTTGAATAATTAGGATCATTCAATTGCTAATTCAATCGCGATTCGAATGAATCTGATTGCACCATTATACAATATCTGCGTCAAAAGCTACTTCAAAATGCAAGAATCTGGTGTGATATTCAACCATGTGATACGCCTCACCCACTCCCAAGGACCAATATACCTAATATACAGACCTTAATAGCTTTGTCAATACTTCTTGTATAAGTCTGGAAGTGGTGTCATTTGAAAGGCATCCAGATGAAATACTCAGTAAGGATTTTTTTCGAATTTAGATAATTTTCTATAGGGAGTTATGTGTGTTGAATTGTTGAATATATAGTAGAGCCGCATCTCCAAAAACGTGGTCATGTGATGATTTTTTCCTAAAAACCTTGAATTCAACACTACCCTTTGGTATGATATCGTATAAGAATGCAACTTGGTTCATTTAAATCGCAATTGAATTAGGAATCAAATGATACTAATTATCTTAAGTTGCACCTTGATTTCGTAAAGTTATTAGGATATAAGCTTGGAGGCTGTAAATGTGGTCTTATCGCCCCCGATTTGAGGATGTACACGGGTGCAAATAAGGTTCCGATAGGAGCTTTTGGGGGTGCAAATTTATCTCAGCTAGCTCAGACTCAATTCAAAAGACTGGTAGCTACGCCACTAGAAGCCATAGCAAAATGGTCCGTGCGATTGTATTAGTGGGTTTAAGCGTGGCGTCTTTTGAATTTACGTTTGAGCCGACATGGGTGCTTTTAGGGTATTATGTTTTTTTTTATTATATAATTATAATAAATTTTTAATATATATTTACGAAATATTTTATTATTATATAATATATTATTATAAAATTATATTTAAAAATTAAATATTAATATAATTATTTTTTATAATTATTTTATATAATTATTAAAAT